>FIZR01027213.1:0-10388 GCA_900060175.1 Ferrisia virgata
TTAATTACCTTTTCTTTTTTTTTCTTTTTTTTTTTTTTTTTTTTTTACAAAATTCAACATTTGAATTGTTATATAACTTCAATAATGTGAGAAGTATCTTTTAAAAAACATTCAATGAAATCAGATGAAAAAATTATAGAAATAATGAAACAACTGCCTGTAAAATGACAAAACCTTGTACTTAAATGTTTAATTTATTCTATATTGCCCGTAATGCAGGCGTTTCAAAAGAAGCACTTTAATTCTCCGATTCCAAAGTGAAAAATACGCATAACGTGTTCCAACTTACCAGATACTGTTTATGAAATAATAAAACAGATAAATTAATCATTTAATATTTATAGAGTTATCAAGTAAGTTTTATAATGATATCACAAAGTGAAAGAATTTACTAATCATCTTCCCGATGTATAATTCAGTTTTTGTGTGTACTACATGCTTGATTATAATGAAAGAAATTGATACCCTAACAGCAATTTTATCTTTAATTTATTTTCGTATTGTTTGTTTGAATAATTACTGAATAAAAAAAATGTAACTACCTTCCAACCAAATTTTAAATCTGAAAAAAAGTACAAAAAATTTCCCGCCCGAACAGGGACTCGAACCCTGGACCCTTAGGTTAAAAGCCTAATGCTCTACCGACTGAGCTATCCGGGCAGCTACGAAACCTAGCCAATTTCATACTATACAATCCGTAACAATTTATGCAATTGCTTTTGACCGTAAACTTCATGTGAATTCTGACTTTCTGAGTGATAATTACTTATTTTCCTTTTCCTTTTTGAATTTCTTATGAATTTATAATTAATTATAACTTTTTGATTGAATTAAAGTATTGGTTCGATTAAAAGTAAAGGATCAAATGTTTAGATGTACGTTGAAGTAATTTAAGATGAAATCACTTTTGTAAATCCGACTAAATAAACGTCTCGCCTTAAACTCAAACTCGGCAATCCAGAGACCTCGGATTCGATCCCCGAGCTATCTTATATTCTTCTCTTTTGTTTCTTTCCTTCATGCCTCTGTCATCTTTCCAATAAAGTAGTTGACTATCCTCCTGTCAAGAGATCTGTCAAAGATTAATCGTATCGCCAAATGCATTGTTCAAATTCATATCTTATATTCTGATCGTTGATCATGAATCGCGGTTGAATCCTTTGAGATTTCTCACAGATAAGATCGAGTTTTCGGAAGAGTTTTAATTGTGACAACCAACAACTCCGCACATTGAGCTATCGGTTGCCTACGATTATAGCTGTGATGCAGTGAGCAGAGAACACAGAACGACTGAAGGTCTGATCTCTCGGGGGTTCAATCAAAAAGATTAAAAATCATTGTTAAAATCAAAATAATGTAAGTTCTATTTCAAAAACAGATTGGAACACTAGCACTCCTGGCGAAAAAAAAATAAAAAAGCATATATTGATCAATGAAAATAAAAATTGCTCAAATACGCTGCATATTGTTGATGATGCAATATTGATAAAAAGAAAAACATTGTAATACATTCTTGCATAGTTTTTAGTTTTTACTCAATATTTTTGCTAAAGAAAAGAGAAAGTTCTTTCGCTGCTTCGCAGACGCCGTTAATAAATCCACAGTAAATATTTCTTTACACTGAAGACATCCGACTCGGCAAATGAACCACAAGTAACGAAAGTCTTTATATTTGGTGAGTGCTTTATGCTCGATAATTATGATACCCAAGTTGATCAAATCCATCAAGTGAAAAATGTTAATTTTTGATATTGCTTTACAGACTGATAGTCTATGTTTAGTAACAATGGAACTCCCATTTCGCGAAGTGTATAAATGTTCTTGGCTGAAGTTACCAAATAATGAGAAGAAATTAGCATCTATTCCTAAGGTAAATATTACTCCTTGAATTGAATTGCAGATAAGCCTTTATACATGTATATCATACCAATTGTATTGGTGTTTTAGCAATGGGTTATATTTTGCGTTCATAACGACAGTATTCCTTTTTTGGAAGTGTACACTGATGATAAAATGGCCTTAACTCATAAACCAAACGTGAATTACCAGCTTACCAATGTGTTGCACATAACCCCTTCTATATGTCCTCACGATGACGATGAATACGAATTTGTTATAACGTTTCCCTCCGAAATGGTTCGTTTAACTGCCTCTTCTCAGTAAGTAAATTTAAATCATTTTTCTTTCACGTATTTTGTTTGTGTATATTAAATTTTCATTGTGTTTCAGACATCAAATGATGAGTTGGGTGAAACGTTTAAATGCCAAGTTGAGAGAAATGAAATTATTAGCACCGAGTGAAAATTTATATACGAGTCATTTACCTGATAATAAGTCTCATTTATTGCCTACAAGAGACCCTAACTCACCTTTACCTTTGCCACCTGCCGTACCTTATATTCCTCCAGGTGTTGAACCAGTGTCCGCTTCTTCAACTGAAAACTCTGGTATGAGAAAAAGGCAAATTTAAAACTTAATTGAATTGAAATTTTAATCGATATAATTTTTCAGATGGTGCAAATAATCGAACATCAGAAATTGAGAATTCCATTTTAGAAGAGAATTCTCGAAATCCTCGTATCAGTTCGCAAAATTCTTCAATAAACGTTCAAGCTTCAACTAGTTCACTCGAAGTACCTGTCTCTCCTGCAGAAGGTTCTTCCACTTCGCACAACAGGTATAATAACGGTACATATTATTTTGGCAAGCTCGTATTGACATTAATTATTCAGCAGGCATTGTGAAAGCAGCGAAATGAATGACAGCAATCGAATTGCATCTAACAACGTCACTGTGATAGAGGTCAGCTCGACTCCAAATGGAAACGTATTCTCTTTTAATGGAATTAACGATGAGTTACTAGATATTGAAAGAAGTTCTAGCGAGGTGACTAATGTATCTGTCATGCCAATTAATACGGAAAATTTTCCCACTCGAAGGCCAAACAATGTTGAATGCCCAGAGGAAAGAACTGGCCAAAATTCTGGTACGAAAGAAACATTTATATAAACATATTTTTTGAACTTTAATTCAAATTCGGTCTTTTCTTTAGACATCAGAAACACTAATGAAGAACCTTCTACTGTTGCTGTTACTGAACGAACTCAGGAAAACGGAACGGAAAATACTCAGAATATCAATTCGAATTTATATGAACACGTTTTTTTACCTACATCTTCTCAATTAGTTCTAAACAATAATCAGTCTACTTCAAATTCATGTGTTAGCACACCGCTATCTCCTGTTGCTACAGAAAATAAATTACATTCTCCTATTACATCTGTAAATTTACAACATTCGTCTACACCCTCGCAAGTGTGTATTATTATTGCCCTTTTTTCTAAGTATGCTTTAACGGTCAAATGAAACCAATTCATGAAAATTATTTCAGCTACCCAAAATGGGTCGAGGTCGAGGAAACGTTCGCGGAAGAAGACGCAGTAATTCTAGCAGTGAAGGCAGCTCTGCTCACCAAGCGGTTGCCGCCGATAGAATAAGGACTGCTGGACCCATGTTGAATCCAAATCAACGATTGGCTCCTGCTCCTCATCCTTTTGTTCGACAAGTACATTACATTTCATTTTAAAGATCAGTTATGGAAGCAAGTAACTTAAAATTGATTTATTCGTAGGTTAACAGCGAAGATTCTGGTAGTACTCGTATAACTTTGAGAGAACAGCAAGTAATGCAATTAAGAAGGGAAATGTCACACCCGGGAGGTGTTCGTTTACAACTTAGAAGAAAAAACTGCTTAAACTCTATCGCTTTGATTGATGCTTTTCAAGCTGTTTGGTAATCATTTATTTTTTCTTCGTCTCATTCAGATAATTCTGCATCCACATTTATAATCATATCTAATTTAGGATTGCTGGTTGGAAACAAAAAGAACACCCAATGCTTTATACAGCTCTTCATATCGGTGATCAACTAATCAGTTTAGGTGGTAAAATGGTAAACAGTGCTGCTGATGCCCAGAAATTAATCCGAGCGTGGCCTAGTCTTTATGTAAATCCTAATTATACTACAGCATTCCAGCATCACCAAAGATTCAATCCTAATGAATTATTATATTTTCAGATCGAATTTGTGATACGTAGAATACCATGTGGTCGTGTTTATGCTTTGCGAAAAGAACAAGAAGGTCAAAATCTCGGTGTTGTACAAGAAAATAATACAGCAGAAATAAAAGAAATCGTACCCAAAAGTATTATAGCAGCTCAAGGGCTGACGTCCAGGGTTCGTACAATGAATGGACTATCATGGACTACTTGGTATATAACGGAAATAAACGGACGCCCGTTGAATTTATTTTTTAAAGATAATGAAGTTAAAGATCGTTTAAACGCGGTCGGTCTAGATATATCTTTATTAGTGCAACCGGCTGATCTAATTAAACAGATCAAAAAACAATTGAAATTAGTCAAAAATTACAAAGAGTATATCGTTCAGTGATGTAAAGACGAATACTATAACAGTTTTAATTAAATTTTACCAAAGAATAATTTCGGTATTTAGGAGCAGATGAAAATTTTTTATCGGTGATATGCTTCATGAATAAGCATTCCATTATTCAGTCAGTTTTTGTTGTGATTGAATGAAATGATTGTTCTTTTGTTCTTTTGTTTTGAATAAATATTCGATACATACCAACCTGGAATTGTGTGCAATATTATAGCTTTTAGTAGGGAATCGTAGTTATTGATAAATAGGTAGCTTTTTTTGTTTATGTGTAGTGAGGACATTTTATGGCAGATACTTTTCTTTTTGATGTATAAGCGTTTATGTGTGACTAAAGGTTTAATTCCTTTTGTTCTTTATTTATTATTTTTTTTGTATCAGTGTTATTTTGTGTATTTAATTTTGCATATACAATAATGCTTTCATTTTATCAGGCGCGTATTAGAAATATTATATTGAAATGGTTTATTGTGGCAATGGTTCGGCGTTATTTTACTCAACATGTAAATTCAGTTCGACAGAATTTTTTTGAATTTACTAGAAAGCGAATGTGATACCTGAAATTCTATTATTTTAATGCTCAAATTGAAATATTCTCAATTCATGGTATTTACAAATTATTTTGTATAAGTATTACTACAATTTTTCGCTCCAATGAAATTTATTCCGTATGTTCATAATTTTTTTAAGTACACATACCATATTTTATGTAGGTAAATTTAAACATTATAATATGCACAGTTTTGGATTCGGGTTTCGCTGATAAGCAGAAAATACCGTTATGTTTAAATTTGATGAATTTTCATTTCACAAATACTGATTTATTAGCAGTATTATATTTAAAGGAAAGAAGTGATCTCTGGGAAAGTGATCTTTTTTAAATAATTAATCCCTCTTCATTTTTAAATCCAGTGTTAAAAATTCACAAAATTAATTAAGTCAATCTTTAAATATGAACAAATTTTTAAAATGACATTAAAATGGTTTTTTTTAATTACCTAATATTTATTTTAATTTATAGTTTATTGAATGAGCAACCGTATGAGCCTTTTGTATGGCGACGGTTTTATTTTCTATGTTCATTGACTGTTTTATATAGCGATAAGACTGTTACGATTGAGAACTGATGTTTGTATTATCCTGATTTTGATTAAAAATTTTGATCACATTTCATATGCTAACATTTGTATTCTTGTTTTTTCCTTCTGAAAATTCGCTGGTCCACCCGTCGCCATTTGTGAAATGAATCAGAAAAGTATTGGATGCGAAAATGGCATTGAAAATTTGAGAAAAGCCTGCAGGGTATATGAAATATATTGATACTAAATAGATTTGAAAAGAAAAACTGAAAATTATATGAATGAGATTCAAAAGTCATATTTCAGATCGTCAAATGTGAATTAGTATTACACAACCCTATGTAACCCTTTTCATGATTTTATTGTACTTGAATTTTCAGTTTTCCAATTTCCAGTTTAATTGGGTCAATTTTTCTAATTTCAATGTCATAATCAGTGTTGCTGCGTTACAAAAAAATTAGTGTTGAAAGTGTTATGTTATTTTTGTATGTTCTTATTTTCCTTTATTTTCTGACAGTTTATAATTCTATAAAATCATTTCATATTTATTTAACCTCATAAGTTTATCAAATCAAGTAAAAATATTGTTACTAATGAGAAAAAACTGATTTATGACAGAATTTGGGAAATAAATTGACAGCGCCATCTTGAATTTAATTTATGAGTTCCTGATCGGGGAATATTACTTTATCATTTTTACATTCTGTGATATTGTCGATATTATAATAGGGAAAAAGAAAGGATTAGTGAAATGGAAATTTTCGTTTTATGTTAAATATTCAATAAAGTACTCAGGCTTAGTTACGTTTCGAAGTTACAATTAAGGAACATAGATACAGATTGCTGAAGGTACGTTGGTTTATACTACTTTGTATAATAATTTGTTGTATTTTTAAATTGCGTTGTTTATCACTGCAATGCAGCACATTTATATTTTTATTTAGGTCGAATGTTGCATATTGGTGTTTTGTGTTAATGAACCCTTTTCTATGTAAATTCTTTGATTTGAGTGTTTAGTGACGTATTGTTTTTATTGTAGAACTCATTTAAAGATAGAAAATTGATGAAGGAATTATTTCAGCATTACAGTTCTACGATGAAGATACCAAGTGAAGAAACACCTGAAAACCACACGAACGGTGATGGGTACATATCCGATGATTACGAACAGTTGGAAATGGCTCCAGCCCCCATCAGAGATGGTGACTTTTCCGAGTACATGTGGATGGAAAACGAGGAAGAATTTAATTCGCAGGTTGGTATGCTTTTATAATATCACATTTATTCGCACTTATAATTTTAAATACTGTATTTTGGTTTGTAATAGGTATTACGAGAGCTAGAAGAACAAGAGTTAATGGAAGAATGCATGGCAGCTATGTTGAGTGATACGGCCCCTAACGCAAAGTTATCAGTTTCTTCGAACGGTGTCCGAATTAATTCCAGTGATAGTGTTAATAATAGCTATTCCCAGAGTTCGTCTAATACACCTTCTCATTACTCAGCTCAGAGTCGACTGTGAGTACATTACATTATTTGAATTCTCAACAGCAGCTTAATTGTAAAATAATCGTTTAATTGCAGAGACCGATACAGATCGTTGGATAATAACCATAGTAATTCATCGAATTCCGCTCCCGAAAACGGAAGTAAGGTATGTATCGATGGCGTTTCAATATTTCACCTGACTTGAGTTTTTAATTTGTATTCATTTTCAGTCCACTTTGAACCCGGATGCTAAAGAGTTTGTTCCTTCTTCGTCACGTGCTGCAACAACGATGTCGAACGCCGAAGATGAAAAAGTGCCTTCGTAAACGTTGCCGAATGTTGAAAATTAATTCTTTTGAACGGCTGTGATGGTAATGATTGTTGTAATGTTCACCATTACCAGTCTCCTCCATCTCTGATGTATTTAAAAAAAAACTGCAATCATAAATTTTAATGTATTGTAAATAGTTTACATTTCTTTTTTATAAATTCTTTTCAAAAATTGGTGAAATTTTGTGTTACGGAATATTCTTATTGTTTGTGGAAACTCTCGTGAAGAAATGTAAACTAACGTCTACTTTTAACCATGTTCAATTCTTAACCGATTGTAAATATGTGAAATACGATTTGTTTTAGTAACGGACCTAATTGCAGTTAGAAATAATTTTTTCTTTTTTTGAAAATTGCTCATGTTGCAGTCTTTTTTTTGTGTTTCCGCTTAATCAAACCTGTTTTAGTATATAGTAAAAGCTTTTTTAAGTCGTTTTTAATTTTGAAACATAATTTGTGTTTAGAAAGTTTATTTTTAAGTTATTTTCCTCTCGATTTGGATGGGCGTTTTATTTTTCTCTTTCGATATATCCGGTTACCAATTTCTGGTTTAAATTTTACATTTTCTTCTCTCTTAAGAATTGATTTTTTTTTCTTTTTTAGTGTAAAGTTTACGCTATTTGCGGTTGTCTTAATTTGATTGTAAATCATGTATGCTAATGTTCCAAACGTCACCGCTATTTTTTACGTTTTGCATTTCGTAGATGTTTCTCATAAATATTTACAGATTGATACGACGCGTAGTATTTGCTATTTTTATATGAATCAGATTATCATAAATGAAGTTGTACATCACATTGTTGATAATTTTGGTTGTAATTATATTGAAGCATTATAAATTATTTTAATCGTGTCACCATTTATGTTACCAATATCACGAATTTACTTTTAAAACGCTTTGTTGAATCAGTTCACCTAGTTCGTTCGTATTCCAAGTTCGAATTCAAAGGTGATCTTATTTTTCAAATGCTTTACGATCTTTTGTTATCCATAATGTGTGATATACGCAATTTTTAAATCATTAGGAGTATAAATAGCGTATTTGTGCCGTATAGAATACGATGAAAGTTGTAAAACCGCGTAAAATCATTTTCATCTGCCGATGTAGCGAAGAAATATAAAACGACGATGGTTATTTTAAGTGGTATACATTAAGTAGTAATAACATAACACAGGTAATTATCACAAAAGCGTATTGTCAAAAAAAATGTAATATTATCGCTCTTGAGAGCGCAGTATTTTTTTTGTGATAATTTGTGATCTACTCGCATTTTTATTTGATAATAAAAATTTGGAGCTAGGACTGTGTAATGATATCAGATTTTTAAACATGGTATTATGTCGTAGATTGTAATATCATAAATTAGTAATAATTGTTATTACTGTAGAAACGTGCTTATTTGTGTATCTGCTGATATTTTCTTCTGATTATATATTCATAAAAAGTGATTTTTTTTTCATCTTTTAGCGAATGATAAAAGAACTTCTATTAAATTCGTCCTCTGAGTAAAAACAAACTTAAAAAATTCATAGTGAAGATTTTTCTCTTCTATATTCTATTGACATGATGCATTAATTTTTTTCCTTCAATGCAAAGAAAAATACTGTTTTGTATATATATTCTGTCGATTTCCCTAATTCAAAACCATCAAACTTCTGTCTAAAAAAGTATAGCTGATGTGTCGCAACATGTCAATGCTGCAAAGGGGTGTATGGATGAGATCTTTGTTTTGAAAAGAGGATAGGGAGGTAGCTAGGTAGAAGGTAAAGGTACCTCAATTTTTTCATCTTTTCTACTCATTTTACATATTTTCAAGTTATGCAAACTTACAGATTTTTTTCCACCTAAATACTGTAGTATTTGAAGAAATCGACTGGAAACTTTTATCATAAAGGGACTTGAAACTAAGATGAACAAACAATAACAAATGATTATTCCAATATGATGTACGACAAAAAACATAAATTTTATTTGTAACCGAGTAAAAATTGGATCCTAATAGTATATATTATACATGATCCTGATCCACATTTTATTTCTTCGGATTTTTAACCGAATTCATCTTGTATTCATCTATTCAATAACCATTAAAAACAATTTAAGTTTCCCAACCGTATTTATTAGATTCTAATCCCTTAGGTAACCGATTAAAAGTTTTACCTGTTCATTATTCATAAAAAATGAAGAATTAATATCAACGACATTGATATTCATTTTTCATCAATTTTCTTAAAACTTAACTTGAAATCAGTAAAATTAATTTCATAGTTTTCTACAAGCTATAGACGAGATTTTTTCAATGAACTTCAATGAGTGCTCAACACCTGTTTTTCGTCAGATTTTCATTCAAAATCAGAATAAATTCATAGACCAGATTTCTTCAATGAGCTTCAACGAGTGTTCAACACCTATTTTTCATCGAATTTTCGTAAAAAATAACTCAAAATTGGTACGTTTTTGTCAACAAAGGGTTGCTGAGGTACGGTAAAATATCCATCATTTTTAGTGGTTGATGTCTTGTCGACACCTATTTTTCATTGAATAACGACTGGTCGACGAGGTAAAACATTTGTAATTTTTCTTGATCGACGAAAAAATAACTAATGAATAAATCCTGGTCGACATGGTAAAATATGTCATTCTTCCGAAACATATTTTGGTCGACGAGGTAAAATATGTACGATAAAATATCTATGAAGTTCATACCACAAAACACATTATTTTGCAGAAGTAGTTCAACTTCAAGTATGAAAACTAACTCAAAATTCTTTTTATAAATTTCATTTTTATTGTTACATTCTTTACCAATAACTAAAAATCCATATTTTGCATTCCAGCACGAATTACACATTTCTTTAAATCTTTCAAAAATCAAATTTGTCACATGATTCTCAAATATATGTTTTAAATTTTTAAGATCTTGTTTGAAAATTATCAAATAATTGAAGTTATTTCTTATACATTGTTTAGAGACTTTTGAGTAGGTTTGAGCAAGATAGAAACAAGATATATTATAGTGTCGACCTCTTAAA
>FIZR01027219.1:0-40346 GCA_900060175.1 Ferrisia virgata
CCAAAAACTGTCTTAATGGCTTTCTAGGACCCTAAAACGGAGTTTGTTGGTACCCCCCCCCCCAACCGCCCTTGGCCGATAGACTGTAATAACCTGGTTTATAGAAAACCAGGCTAAAAATCCGTGATAAAGGCATACTTAATAATTTCTCACGAAACTTTGTACACAACGTTTAAAAGGTGATAATTCAATTTCTGCGTCCATCGATTGGCTCAAAAAGGGACAATTTTTACATTTTTGATCTCGTAACACCCCCTCCCCCAAAATTGAATTTTGGCCCAAGGTTATCCTCACTCATAAATATCTAACCGAATTGGAGCGATTTTAGTCAGTACCGAGTAATGTAAATAATTTTATTGTTAGGGGGAGGGGCAAAACCACATTGTAGAGGCTGTGAGAGGATGGAATGAGGCGGAAAATTCGAAACCACCAAAAAGATTGTTCAGGACACCTACTAAATGTGCCCACCAAATTTCAATTTTTTGGGTTAATTTGGTGTGGAGACAGGGGAGAAACAGTACTTTTTCAATGTCAACCCCTTATAACTCCCCTTCTAAATCCTAATTGACCTAGGAAGTTGATTTTTGGATATGTAATACAGATTTGGATTTTCTATCAATTGGTTGAAAAGGGGAACAAGGTTTGCGATCTCCCCCCCACCACCACCACACCACTTCACTCGAATTCAGACATAACTTAATTTCGATCCAAGGTCATTCCCACTCATATATTTCTAATCCCTCTGCAAACTAAGCCGATTGACCGAAATGAAACGATTTTCGTCAGCATCAAGCAGAGTAAATGGATTTAATGTTCGGGGCAGGGGGTCGGGGATAAAATAAATATCTGCCATGTCCAAAAATAATGTCAATGATCTTTTAGGACCCTGAAACGTATTTTGTTGATATTCCCCCTTATTAGCGGTAGATCGATAGACTGTAATAGTTTGGTTTTCATTGGCAATACGACATAGAAAATCAGGCTAAAAAACGGAAAATAGTTGTTCTCGTTGTTGTTCTGGTTCTTACAAATGAATTTTCAAGGTTGTTTCTTGTTTTTGAAAAAAAGTAAAATTCCTTTCATTGTTCTATTTTTTGTTCTCGTTCTTCAATTACTCAATCTCGTTGTTCTTTTTTTCGTTCTTGTTCTCTGAAGTGGTATGCTCTTTAATCTTCTGGTCCTCGGTTTTTCGTTGCTCTTCCTTCTGTCTTGGTGTTTTAATGTCTAAAAGGTACTTTGGAAGAACAATTAGAATTTAATTTTAATTTTCAGTTTGGGAATGCGACATGATGGTCCTTCCGCTGATAATAACTGTGATCCTACTAGTTTTATAATGTCTCCTACTTTAGGAAGTGGGAAAATAACTTGGTCCACGTGCAGTAAACAATATTTACAGCAATTTTTGCAGTAAGTATACTTTCCATTGTAATAACAATTTTTCATCTTAAAACATTCTCAAAATCTATTCGTTAATTCACTCGGATACTGATGTGCTTCAGGAGTAAACAATCAAGATGCCTTTTCGATAAAAGTACCACATCAAACATTCTAGATCACGGTTCTAATGGAATTTTACCAGGTGAACGATTCGATGCTAATCAACAATGCAAATTGAAATACGGTAGCACCAGCCAACATTCTCCCACTCAACAGCTCGAAGATATTTGCAAAGATTTACAATGTGCCAGAGATAATTACATTTGGACTTCGCATCCAGCTTTGGAGGGTACCATTTGCGGAAATAATAAAGTACCTACTTTATCATCCAATTCTTCTTATCACTTTTGCCAAGTAGATGGAAATATTCAGCGTATATTATTGCTGTTTAAGTGGTGTCGTAGCGGTCGATGCATTGAAAAAGGACTCACGGTTTTGGAAGCTGGATACGCTCCGCATCAAGTAATACACGGTGGTTGGAGTGGCTGGTCTCCATATTCGGAATGTGCATCTTCTTGCCTCCATGGTGAAAGTGACGGCCTGAGTTCGGGCAGTATTGGTATCATGGTTGCTTCTAGAAGATGTAATAATCCTAGGTAAGTTTTTCCATTCACCAAACATTATTCTCGAAGTGTACGTTTTACTGAATTACTTCCACTAGGCCGGAAAATGGTGGCGGGATGTGTACGGGAAATGATCAAAAATACAAAACATGTTCAGCGCAACAGGTAAATGAGAACGCTCGAATGAGCAAATCGTCGCCATTAACTTCTGATAATAATCCACACGTAAATATTACGATACTTTTCCAGTGCCACAAAGTTGGTGTTATTACGATTAGAGATTTCTCTAACGAGATTTGCTTCCGAGCGAGTGAAGTTGACCCAGAATTGATTGGAACAGGGCAACAGCGATTGAGTTCGGATCGTGAGTTTACTCCATAAAATATTATTGATATCGATAAGTAGTTGTTTTAAAATTATTCGAAACCCAAACGAATCGTTTTCACAGCCGAAGAAGCATGTAAAGTATGGTGTCATAAACGAAATGGCGGATTCAAAAGTCGCGGTTGGTCGTATCCTGATGGTACAGTTTGCCAAATGAGAAAAATGAAAAAATCTACCTACTGCATACGAGGTTTATGCAAAGTAAAAACATGATGATTTAAGAATATGCTTACTGCAGAACAGACCAGTTACAAGTTTTTATTCTTGATAGGAATTCACTTGTGTTAAGAGTGCAATCGATGTAATCTTCGCTCACTCTGATGAGTATTGTGCGCATACCAACATTATCAGAGATAAAAGAAGAGAATCGCCGAGTATTCCATGGCGTCCGGCGTCTGAATGTTTTTACAATTGTATAATTCCAGGAACGGGTATGCGTCTAGTTGAAAAGAAGCAATGTCCATCTTGTAACGCGACAGTAAATGTTCAAACATGTGAACATAGTCAAGTAAGAATAATAATTACTTTTTGGATTCGATAAAATGTTTTCTCCGATATTATTGAATTTTTTTATGTTCAATAGAAATGCAGTTCTACCAAAACCGTATCAGAACACGCTACCACTGTTTGTAATAAATTTAGTCAAAGGGTTCGCCGCCTATCAGGCTTGGGGATGCAATTATCTGCCACAACAGGTATAAATATCATTTGATATTTAACTGAAAATCATTTTCTATTCACATAACTAATGCATATAATCGGTCATAACCATTTGAACAGATGATCCTCATAGACCATGCAGATTGGCCTGTCAAGACGATTCGGTTAATCATCGATTTTATTTGGTAAATGGCGAAGAGGGTTGGTTTCCTTTTGGAACCGACTGCACAAGAGGCGATTCTAGTCGTAAAGCATTTTGCGTGAATGGTAAATGTTTGGTAAGTGGTATATTGGATAATTGACATGAAAATTTCAATCTTACCACTTCTTGGGTGCTTTGATAATCAATCTTCATTTTATAATTCGTTTATTTCAGGAATTCGGATCTGAAAAAACTCCGATTTATAATTTTGAATACTCCTTACCATTAATGGAAAGAATCAAACGACAAATTCTACAAGCAAAAATATCACACACGTATTCAGATCCAACCATATACGAAACGTTAAAAGATATAGTATTTTACTTAAAACACGGTACGTAGTAAAAAAATTAGATTAATTTATTCGCATTATAAATTACAAGCTTAATTTAAGATATTTTCATTTAAAAAATTCATAGTCGAAAATTAAACAATGAAAGAGTTTTTAAAAAGTATCAAGAACGAAGAATAAATATTAAATGCTTCGGAAGACCAGCAATATCACTTTAAATCAATTATTTTCAACAAATATCAAAAATATGATATTAAAATGAAAAAAATGAATACTACTTTTAAAAATTCCAAAAAAGTACCCTGAAAAAAAATGAAAAAAGGCTCTACTAAATGGGTAACGTAATAATTGACAAATTATATAGTAACATTGAAAATTAAATTTTCAGGGTATTATTCTAACGACAGACTGGGAAGTAAATTTTCAATCGATCTGCAAAATCCTATCCACATCAAGAAAACAGAATTCGACAGAGTTCACTCGTATTCGTAATTTCGTGACCACTACTCAGATGCACTGACCATGATACTTACTCAAAAGAAAGTTTTTCCAGCAGCTTTATTTTCGTGTAATGTGAACATGCTTTCGCCTTTCCGAAGATTGAGACTCTTGTTGGCACCGGCTTTCTGTCTTAAAGCTAATAAATTTTCTTGTAATGATTTCGGATCTGTTAAGAACGTAATCCATAATAATTTCTCCAATTTCAAGTATTCATCGTTGCTCAATTTCGCCTGAAAAATATTTGTATAATTTAACGTGTAAAAATGTGCTGAAAATAATAAAAATATATGTTTTTGTGAATCATTTCAAAAATAACGTACGAATTCTTCGAGATAATTGGTTTTAAAACCACGATATATTTTACTATATTCCGCATATTGTAATTCAACGATCCGTTTATCTATCAGAAGATCTACGATGTAAAAAGGTTGTTTTACAGGTCCATTAAAGACAATTTCGTCCAATTCTCGAATAATAGTTTTTCTACAAGAACAAATAAATCAAATTATTACATCAAACATTATCAACACATGAGATTTCCTACATTTACCATTTTATTATGAAAATTAACGTACAAGGATTGAATCTTTCGGATCTCGTTATCGACGAGCGATAAAATTTTCAATTTAGAACCGCTAATTGCTTTAGGACATTTTTGAATCATCTTGTACGGATTTGGGTCAGAGCTGATTAAACCAAATGAATCCAGGGTAGATTTCAAAAATAAATTAACACTTTGCTCTGGTATTTTTCGCTCCATCAATTTTCCTAAATTTTCCTGTAAAAATATCCATTATTAGTATTGGTAAGACAAAATTCGTGCACGAAAATTAAAAATTACCATCGAATTGAAATGTTTTTGTTGGTGCTCTTCTAAAATTTCTATTCCTCTTTTGTACAATTCTACAGCTAAATCAACATTTTCTTTTTCATTTTCCAGTAAACAAGCTTGGACGGTAATTATATCGGCGTATTTTGAACACAAGTCAGATATTTTACGAATACACTTTTTTTCATTTTTTGATCTCTGCTCTATTTTTAATCTTTCACTCAGCAATATTTCATGAAGCGGATTATTCTTGTGGTATTTCTCTAAATTACACTGCATTTCTTCGGATTTCTTTTTGTAATCTTCTGTTGTTTCATCATTAATGGCAACTTGAGCTCTGAATAAATAACGAAAGCATGAACAATATGTAGTTTGAGAATTGTAGTATAATTTCAACTTACTGTAAACAAGCAATACCGGCTCCAGAAAGAGTATTTTTTGCCGTAATTTCCTTTTTTAAGTTGAGTAAAAATTCTATCAGTCGATTAAGTTCCACTTCTTCGCATTTGATCATTACATTCTTGAATTTTTCATCGCCCAATCTTCGATAAAAAAATGCAAATGAAGCCAATCTCTACACGTAATGATACTAAACAAGTAAGTGAAAATATACACCTTAAAACGATTGAAACCAAATCTTCAATATCTTCAATGTCTTTCGTATCGTCAGCTAAGCACTGACTATCGCTATTATGATCATTACTTTCCACATCAGTTACATGGACAGGAGTCTGTATTGTAACCGATCAGTTATTACAAGTTGATATTCGAATAGGATAATTGAAATTGTTAAAGTATGAACGTACTTTTTCGAACTGCTTTTCTATTATAAAATCAATGCTGTCTCTAAACGTGTCATTTATTTTTCTAAAAATTTCAAAATTCATTCTGAAAAAACTATGCTCTTCTTCAGAAATTTCCTATCAATAAATTCGAAAATAATTATGACAATGATGAAGAAGAATTATAATAAAGTACAGAAGACTACCTTTTCGGTTAATTTATGAAAGGTGTTTCCGATTAAATTCAAATCATTTCTCAGCTTTTTCGAAACATCTTCATACGTAGAATCGATTTTTTTAGCACGTTGAAAAGTATTTTCAATGGAGACTTCTTTCGCTTGATTTTTAATTGTTAAAACATTAACTTCATCTTGAATTTTGTTATATTGTCTTCTACAAAACAACAAAAATGTCATTAATAGCTTCGTTGTATTTTGTTTCTTTCAGTTTCAAACGCAACAAAGATTACTCACTGATACAGTCGCTTCGTAAACTCTAATTGTTTTCGATAAGCTTCTGCTTTCTCTAGTTCGTTTTCCACGTACGAAGTATCGACATGATTAAAACTGGCCATTGGAGCATCTTCCAAGTAAAATTCTTCTAAAGCTTTATCAATTTCTTCCTCACTTGTGGGTATCAAGTCTTGACTAATTATATTTTTATACCTGAAGTAATTTCGAAACGATAATATGATAAGAATACATCTTGTAATCGGAAATGATCCTAATCAAGTTATCAACTTACAAATTCATTTCTTTCTGAGTGACAAAATTTTCCTCCGTGATATAATTCTTCATGAAATTTAGACATGGTCCGTCAATATTGCTATTGTTTTTAATCCATTGATATGCTCTGTTCGTAGTAGAAATGTTATTGTAGCCAATACCGCGAAGTACTTTCATTTGGAAATCAGCGAAATTCATTTCTGCCATTGACACAGTGATCAGTAGTCATAGATATCGATAATCCAGAAACATCAAAATTACGTCCAAAACATAAAAACATCAATAACTTTTCAAATTTTTCACTTTTTATTAATTAAAAATTGAAAAATCCCAACAGTTTTATAATTCAACCGCTCAAAATCGCTACAGTAAATTTATTGGCATTATTATTGAAGTAATGTGGAATGAAACTGCGCTACATACGACATCTGCAAGACAAGCGTTAAACTAAATTCTTTACTTTATTTAAATTATTTTTCAAATTTTTTACACTATGTAAAATGTAACTTGGAGTTTGGCTTGTGCAATGAGTCCAATGAGCATTAATTAATAATGCGTTCAAATTTAACTTTCGGGAATTTAAATTCTCAATACTCATCTACCTATGTACTCTACATTAGAAATTCAAGTATATAATTCGCCTGTTTGAATAAGACTAATACTTCCTTTTGAATACGAAACTTGGCGTTAATTTGAATTATTAATAAAATTCATAGCGAAAGAAGAACCTACAGATTTTTGATTGTCCTAATAAAAGATGAATTTTTTATATGAACATAATGTACGGCACAAATACATTCATATCATACCACTAACAATAAAAAAAGTATAAAAATTTATTTACAAAAATTATTACAATATTGCAGGTCAATAATTTATTTAAAATAAAGAAATAAATAACAATGATTAGGATAGTAATTTCATGGTAACGTTAGTTTATAAGATATACATAAATTACCTACTCTCGTCATTAACTATGTAGTAGGTATTTTCAAAGTATCGCACAAAACTTGGCCATTTTTAACGTAAGTGAAAGAATTATCATCATTTTTCAAATTATTCGACGAATGTTTGCCATTTTCAATGGTATCAACGACACGTAAAACTAGACACTCAATATTATCCAGTACAGTTTTCATGATTGTTTGTAATTTATCAAATTTTTGCGACGCGATATCTCTAGCTTGCTTTTCATCATTAATTTGAGCGTTATTAAATGGCTTATTAATTTGAATCAACAGATCTGTTTTCTTACTAGCTTTCATTGAGAAAAACGTGGATGCTGCCGATAGTAAATCTTCATCTAACGTAGATTTTTTGTCGTTCAAGATTTTAGTAGCATCTGGACTTAAATTTTTACTTAAATGTTCTGAAAAAGATTCTTTCAAAACTTGTACATCTTGACCGACTACTTCTGACAATTGAATTAAAATTTCATCCACGATTTCGGTACAAGAAACAACCATCATTCCTATTTCATGTACATTTCTATATAAAGGCAATTTTTCTTTTTTTAATTCAATGGAATCTTCGATGACCGATCTACCCACAGCTAACAAATCCGCGATTTCTTTTATAATATTTTCGTCGTCGTCATCGTCCGGAGTGAAATATTTATCCCATGCAAGTGATTCGCAAGTATTTGGCACTCCAGTTTTTGTCGATTTCGTCACCGTCCAATTCACCTACAAATTTGAGAAAACATTAAACAAATCTCTACTTAAGTAAGTAAATTATAGGTACACCTGATACAGTTAACGAATGAAATTAGGCATGTAACTGATTACTCACCATGAGTGTAGTTAAAGAAGTTTTAGAACACGTGCTTTCCTCTTGAGTAAACTTTTTCAAACGATCGATTTTACTAGTCCGGGATGACTTTTTCTGCTCAGTTTTCTCATTTTTCGATACCATATTTTCATTCGTAATAGAGAGGGAATCTATTTTTTGTTTTTCATTAGTTTCAGCGGTAGTGGAGTGAAGATTTCCAGACGACGACACTTTTTCAACCTCTTGTGCAGAGCTATTAGATGCAGACGTGGTATTTACATCACTATTATGTACTTGAGTATCTAATGACTTTGTTTCATTTTTATCGTTAGATTTATGATTCACTAAATCATTAGATACAGAATCCGATGATGATGAAATTGAAACACTTGATGCTGACGCACTGGTACTTGTATCGGCTTTAATTGCTTGAGCATCATGAGACTTAATCTCATTTTTATTTATCTCTTTATTCATGGAATCACTTGTTCCTGAATTAGATAATGATGTTGATAACTCTGAAGTTTTTGACGAATCAACCATAGTGTTGTTTTCATGATTTATTGATTTACCAACATTGGAAGAATTTGAATTTTTGGCATCTTTCTCGCCAATAGCTACTTTGTCTTCTTGCGTGGTTTCTTCTACTTGAACCACTTCTTTCGTATTTTTTTTAACCTCAATTTCATACTCATATTCATCATCAGATGCGACCGAATGATTTGATACCGAATCATTTTTCACAGAAACAGTATTTGTAACAGTAACAGTTGTTGTGGTGATTGTTTCAATCACTTGATAAATAGTGATACATTTTTTCAACACAATAATCTGATCTTGTGTTAATTCACAGCTGCTATTTTGTTTTGACGAGTCCTCCACCTGTTTAAGGATTTCAGAACCTTGCTTTATCGTATCCAAAATATATTTCGAATGATTTTCCATAGTATCTACCGATTCAGTCACACGACTATTAAGATTACCTAGCTCATCTACTGATTGTTTACTCAAGTTTGAGGTGCTGGTACTCGAATGTATTTCATTATACCAATTTTGAACAGCGCTGCTTGATTTAAATGATTCGCTATTCAGATAGGAAAGAACTTGTGTAAAGTTTTCATCGTCATTGGACTGATAGGAAGTTTTGTCATTTACTATTTCCAGCAGAGCAGAGCTAGACTGGCTATTCTGGCTTTTCAAGGTTTCAGTAAGTTTTTGACAAGAATCAAAGAAACTAGATGTTGTTTGGGTGAGCTCAGATTGTACTTCTTTTTTTGCTTCTGAATAGTACTTGTCGACTTGTTGTACATTTTCATTTACAGCCTGCTTAATACTGGCTTCATCAGACATAGAATTTAATGATTGTGAAATTTTGGCATATTCATCATTAATTTGAGTTTTGGCATTACTCGCGCGTGAGGTGATTTTTTGCTGAGTATTAGATATTGATGCAGAGCTGCATGCATTCACATCTCCATTATTTACTTCCATTGCATGCTCTACATTAGAATTTGATGACTCACAAGCTGAATCAGCATTTTTATTTATATCGAGTTTTTTGTTAACTAAAGAATCTTCTTTGTTTGAAGTGTCCATTTTCTCAGTATTATCGGTTCCCATTCCAAAAGCATCTGCTATTGATCTTCCTACATTGGTCGCAACTGAATTTTCGGCTGTATTATTTTGGTTCATAGTCTTCTGATCTACATTTGAAACATTTTCATCTTTGGATACAGCAGTATTGGCAGAAGCGACGGAAGTGGAGGTGGTGGTGGTAGTGGTGGTTGTGGTAGTTACAGTCTGAATAATTTGATAGATTTGTATGCATTTTTGAAGAATTATAGTTTGGTCTTGAGTAATTTCATAATTGGAATCTTGTTTAGTGCATTCTTCAATTTTTTGTATGACTTCTGATCCTTCTCTCATTGTGTTAAAAATGTACTTTGAATTTTCTTCCATTGAATCAACTGATTTAGAAACCTCTTTACTGAATATATTCAAATTGTTGATGGTTTGCTCGCTGAAATTTGAAGATGTTGTAGATGATGAATCTGACTGAATTCTTTGGTACACGTTTTGAACTTCTTTACTTGACTTGAATGTGTCGCTATTTAGATAAGTAACAATATTTTTGAACGATTGATCGCTATCAACTTGGTAGGTATTTTTACCTTCAACGATATTTTGAATTACCGAACTGGTTTCAGATTTACTTTCTTTATTCAATGTAGATGAGAAATTTTGAAGATTATTAAAGAAACTAGAAGATGTTTCCGTTAACTGGGATTGCACTTTCTCCTTAACTTGTCCGTAGTACTGCTCTACTTTGCCTACATTTTCATCTGCAGCCTTTCGAATACTAGTCTCATCTGAAAGAGACTTTATGGATTCAACTACCTTTGAGCATTCATCATTGATTTGATTTTTAGCATTACTGACTTCGAAAGTTACAGTCTGCTCAGCACTGGTAAGTGTAGTAGATTTGTTATAAACTGTTGTTGATTGGATGATAGTATAAACACTGATACTTTTTTGCAACTCCATTATTTGTTCCTCAGTCAAATGATAGTTAGTATTGTCTTTGGTTGATTGTTGAATTTGTGATATAACTTTCGATCCTTTATCAATGGTATCCAGTACATAATTCGAGCATTCTTCCAATGAATCGATCGACTTTGTAACTCGATCATTCAGTACACCCAACTCTTTGATAGCACATTCACTTGTGTTAGATTGATCTGTAGTAGATGAGTGGATTTCATTATACCAGTTTTGCATGGATGTTGATGATTTGAAAGTATCGCTGTTCAGATATGATACCATTTTTGAGTAGGTTTCATCAGAACTTGATTGATAGACACTTTTACCAGTGACAATGTCTTGCAATATATTCACATCTTGTTTATCTAAGCTTGATGTAACCTGCTGATAATTATTGAAGAAATTTGATGATGCTTGATTCAATTCAGTTTGTACTTTTTGTTTAGTTTCACTATAACATTGATCTACTTCATTTACATTATCATGAACTACCTGTTTAATACTATTTTCATCAGTAAGTGACTTCAAAGATTCAGACACTTTGGAGTATTTGTCTGATATTTCTCTTCTAACATCTCTTATGTCAGATGAGATCGTTTGTTTGGCAGTAGATACCATTGTAGTAGTAGTAGTAGTTGTTGTTATAGTTAAAGACTGAATAGTTTGATAAATTGTGAAACATTTCTGCAAATAGGTAATTTCATCTTGGCTTAATTGGTAATTGGAACTTACTGAAGTTGATTCTTCAATTTTTTTGAGAACTTCTGAACCTTTTCCAATAGTATCGATCATGGAAGATGAATTTTCTTGGATTGAATCAATTGACCTTGTGATTCGTTCATTTAAAGTACTCAACTTATTAATAGTATTTTCACTGAAACTAGAAGCTGTGTTAGTTGAAGTACTTGATTTAATTTCATTATACCAGTTCTGAATAACTGAATCAGATTTATAACTGCTGTCTTTAAAGAATGAAATGGCATTGGAGAATGACTGATCATTTTGATACTGATTTGAACTAGTTTTATTTGTGATATCTGATAAAACTTGCTTTGTCTCTGTGTTTTCTTGTGTCCCAAATATGGAAGATACTTTTTGATACGTATTATAAAAAGCAGAAGAGGAATCAAACAAAACAGACTGAACCTTTTCTTTTGTTTGAGAAAAGAAATGATCCATATTGGTGATACTTTTTGTAGCAGCTTCATTAATAGTACTTTCATCAGTCAAGGATCTTATAGTTTCAGAAACTTTATTGAACTCTTCTTGAATAAGACTTTTTCCGTTACTAATATCAGACTCCATTGTCTGCTTAGCTTCTATGTTTACTGTAGTAGAAGATACTGTCATTATTGTTTGAATAGTCTTATGAATGGTTACACATTTGTGCAAAAATGTGACTTGTTCTTGATTCAATTTATAGGTTGAATCTTGTACCATGGATTCTTTGACTTGTTTAATTGTTTCAAAGCCCTTTTTCAAGGTATCTAAGACATAAATAGAGCTTTCTTGCATAGAATCAATAGACTTGGTGACCCGATCATTCAATGTTCCAAAATCACTTGAGACTTTTCCGCTAAAAACACCACTCAATATTGACCAATCGGATTCTGATGTACTTTTCTTAATTTCAGAATACCAGTTTTTGATAACTGAAGTAGATCTGAATGTGTCACTATTGAGACATGACAGCATAGAAGAGAAAGACTGGTCATTTTCTGATTGGCTTGCGTTATCACTAGAAACAACTGTTTGCAAGTTTTCTTGTTTCAAATCTGTTGATAATTGCGAGAACATTGAGTAAAAGTCTGATGATTTTTGATGAAGTTGTTCTTTAACTGTATCAGTTGTGCGAGATAACAGACTTCCATAATTATCTACTCCCAAAGTTTCAACTTGCCTTATTGAATTATCATCCTTCGCTGATGAAATTGATTGAGTAATTTGTGAATATGCGCTATTAATTTCTTCTTTCACATTTCTGATATCGCTTTCAATATTTTGCTGTGTAATAAATGTTGATGTTGAGGTAACAGTACTCTGGACACTTTGATAAACACTCATGCTTTTCTGCAACTGAGTGATTTGCTCTTGACTTATATGATATGTAGTGCCTTGAATCATTTCAGACTCAATTTGCTGGAAAATTTGTGTACTGCTTTCAATTGTTTGAAGAATGTAAGATGAACTAGTTTCCATTTCATTTAGTGAGTTAACAATTTTCTCATTAATGCTGCTGAATTCATTAATGGTTTTTTCTTTTATGCTATTAGATGTAGTTGAAGAGCTAGTAGTACTAATTTGATTGAACCAATTTTTGACTGTTACACAAGATTTGAAAGTTTCACTGTTGAAATAGGCTATGGTTTCTTGGTAAGAATGCTCATCAGATTGATAAGTATTAGCAGTGCTTTTAATGTTCTGTAAAACAGAATTAATTTCACTGAATTCTGTGTGAGAATCTGTTGAGATTTGAGAAAATGAAGTGTAGAAGCTGTTTAAAGATTGGAAAAGTTGTTCTTTAACTGTTTCTTTGCCCTGAGAAAATATGTGTTCCAGTTTCTGTATACCTTTAGAAGAAACTTCTGTAATTGAATCCTCATTAGTCAAGGAAGAAATTGAATGAGATATTTCTGAGTAGGCAAGGTTCACTTGAGTCTTGACATCTCTAATATTAGTTTCAATGGATTCTTGAACATTGTAAATATTGACAGTTGTGATAGTTTGGATTGATCTATAAATACTGATACATTTCTGTAATTCTGTAATATGCTCCTCAGCAAGTTGGTAGGTAGTATCTTGTTTCACAGATTCTTCAATCTCTTTCAGTAATTCTGCGCTTTTTTCAATGGACTCAAGCACATATGTTGAGCTACTTTCCATTTTTTCAAAAGAACTGGTAATTTTATCATTGAGAGTACTCAATTCTTTAGTGCTTCTTTCATTTACTGAAGAAAAGGTTTCTACAAATGTTGTGGTTTGAATGTCACGGAACCAATTTTTGATAGACAAATAAGATTTAAAAGACTTGCTATTGAAGTATGAAACACTATCCATGTAGGACTGGTCACTATTCATATTGTTTGAAGTTATATTACTTTCAATGTCACGCATTGTTTTACAAACATTACTAGAACTATGGTTCTGTAAACTATCAGTGGTTTTCATATAAGATGAGTAAAATCCAGAGGATGCTAAAGATAATTGCTCTTTTACAGTATTTTTAGCTTGGGTATATAGCTGTTCAAATTTGTTAACTCCAGTAGAAATGGTGTCTTTAATAGATTTTTCATCAGTAAGAGATGACAGGGATTCATTAACTTTGGTGTATTCTTCACTAATTTGGTTTTTAATCAAATTAATATTATTGGTAATGGTTGTTTGAGCAGTTTTGGTATCTACTTTCAAATTTCCTACTTTGTGAGAAACTGTGACAGATTTTCTAAGCTGTTCTTTCTGATACTGGGTCAATTCATAATTAGAATCCAATGACAGGGAATTTTTTATTTCTTCTACAATGCTGTATCCTTTTTGAACATTTTCTACCACATATGCTGATGTAGTTTCAACTTTGCTGAATTTTTCATTAATCACTTGCTTGAAATTTTCTATAATTTGGTGAGAATTCTGAATATTCTTAGTTTTACTTTCATTGTAAATTTGTTGGACATTCACAGAGCTGGTAAAAGTACTGAAATCAACATTTGAACTTGAATTTGGTAGCTGATTTATTGACGTTGCACTATTACTGTTAAGAACAGACTGCAATGCAGTATTCAAAGTTGAACTACCAGAGGATTGGAAGCTATTTATTTCTTTAGTAATAGAAGTATAGAATGATTCAACATTTTCTTTTATGATTTCATTTACTCTAGTTTGAGTGGTTTCAAAAATGTTTTGAATATTTTGTACGCTTGTTTCAATATCAGTTTGAATAGTACTTTGGTCAGTAGAAGATTCTAATTTGGTTTCTATTTTTCTGTACTCTAAGTCTATCTCTGATCTAGCATTAATGATGGTTGTACCAATAGAACTAATGGTAGTATCTTGGGAACTAAATTTCCATAATTCATTCACTGATTTTGCTATATGAAACTCACGAAGTTCTTCTTTAGTAAAAGAAATGGTAATGTTTTGTTTATTTTCGCAACTTTCTAACTTGATTAAAACATTATTTGCTTTTTGCACATTTTCAAGAACATATTCACTAACGTGGCTTATATTGTCGATTTCTATGTTCATTTTGTTTGATAATGATTGAAATACTTGGAAACATTTTTGATTCATAGTCTGAGAATCAACAAAGTTATACTTTTTCATGTATTCAAAGGTATTTGATACAGTGGTCAATGACTGATAATCCTGTTGGAACATCATTTGAGTAAATTTTTGCAAATCATTATCATCTGTTCCACATTCATTATTATTCAAATCTTGCAAGATGGTGCTTTGACCATTTGTTATTTGAGAATGTAGCACTGTGATAGTTTTCTGATAAGAATTCAAAAATTCTTCAACACTGCTAATGAGTGTAGATTTAGTGCTATTTTTCAATTCATTGAACATGACTTCGCAATTGTTGATCGATTCGGTCATAATACTTTCAGCATTTGAATAGTCCTGTGATGATGTCACCTTTTGGGAAACCTGTTCAAATTGTTTAGAAATCTGCAATCGAGTACTGTCAATCTGCACCTTCAGTTCTCGTTGGGAATTTTCTGCATTTATGTTTACATATCTACCAATGACTTTCACCATACCATCAACTTCTCTCAATGTAGTTAATTCACTTTCTTCAATAACTTGTGTTTGTTCAGCCTGTTTTTGTACTTTTATTTCAATGTCAGACAGCACTTTCATCCCGTGGGAAAATTTTTCCACAAAGGTATTCAAATCATCATGTATTTTTTCAAGTTCAGAGCCAATATGTTCATTAGTTTCATCAAGTTTTTTATACATATCAGTTTTCAACTGACTTATATCAGAACTTGTAGAAGAGTTCATAATGGTATCTAAGGACATGAAAATTTCATTTGATGTGTAATAACCAGTGATATACTTTCTAGCATTATCATCCAATGTGAAAGTGCTATCTTGTCCACGTACATTACTTAATTGGTAAAAAGTTGAATTCTGCTGTAGAATATATAGTTTTTCATTGTACTCGAAGATAACACGACGAAATTTCTCATTAATTTCCAGTGAAGCATTGGTTAATGCATCAAAGATGGATGCCTTTAATGTTTCAACTTGGTTTTTAAATTGTTGTATTTCTACACATTCGGAAGTTTGGGTTTCAAAATTTTGTGTCATGATCTGTATTTTCTCCTTAATTCTTTCAAAATAAATGCTCAAGCTTTGAATTTCATCCTTATTACTCTTTATATGTAAAGAGTCTATTATCTGTATTATGTTTGAAATACATTTCAATTTTTCATCACTGATTTCATAATCAGTTTTTTGGCTTGCCTCATCTCTAATAGTTTTCAAATTATGAATCTCAGTAGACATGGTGTTGATCATTTTCAGAACGGTTTGATTAATTTTATTCACTTCAGAATGACTGATGGTGCTCAATTCTTGAATTTCCTGAGTGACAGTCTCTTTGTTTTGTATGCTAATTTCTTGATTCAAGGTTGCACAAAGTTTTCTGACATCAACATCAGTTTTTTCAAGCAAGTATTTTGATACAGTTTCGTCTTGATTAGTTGTAATAGAGCTTTCATTTGTATATAAATCTTCAATGGTTTTAGAGTTCTTAATTTTACGACGTTTGATGATTATTATCAATTCTTCAAATATAGTCACGTATTTTGTTATTACTTTCTTCAAAATGGTCCTACTGGTCACAGTATAGCTTTCAAGACATATATTATAATCTAGAACACTTTTAGAAACAAATCCTTGAACAAAATTGAAATCATTCATACTGTTCAACTGTTCCAAAAGTTTTTGATTTTTTTGGTCTATTTCATTTTGAATATCACTAGTAGCAACTTTGAAGGCTTCCAGCTCTTCATCGTCAGTAAACAGTTGTCTTTCCAAAAGTAGTTCAATTTTTAAACTGTTAATAATACATATCAGTTTTCTCAACTGAGCCAAATCAGCTTTACCTCTATAAAAATTCAAATAATATCTGAATCCTGTTCTGTTACTTTTATTCTTCAAATTCTGCAAAGATTTCACACCATTTTTCAGTTCTTCAAACACAGACAGAACTGTACTTTTCATAGTTTGTAAATCAACGCCCAACTCGTTAGTAATCAAGCTGAGTTCTTGAATAAGTCCTTTCTTAATTTCTGATAAGCCCTTCATAGATCGCACATGATCATCAACGCGCTGGAGCAATTCGTTCATTTTTGATGATGATAAATAATCCTCAACAATATACTTGTTAATATTTTCATAGTGTGCATCTGTAGTATCAATGTCTTGTAGATACAATAAATCTTCAGCTTTGGACTTCATATCTGGATTAATTTTATCAAGAATGGATAACACAATATTATACAGTTGAAAGAATTGATTGACAACAGTAATCACATTAGTGATGACTTTCTTAGTTAAATTTGAAAGAACAAGGCTGTAATTCTTGAAAACTTGGAACATTCTGGAATCAATTTCTTTTCTATCCTCTATTGGTTTAATTTCCTTAATGGTGATTATCAATTGTTGCATAATCTTTTTTTCGCTACTACGAAATATTTCGCTACATCCAGATTCATCGCTTCCAGGAGTTTCATCACTCAAAGATGGAATTACTGGATCAGCGTCATTGTCTGGTTCCACTGGAGTGCCAGTTACTGACTGACCAGGCTTTAAAGCTTTGGCTAGAAAACTGCAATTTTGTAAGCAGTCTTTGATGTATTGTTCATCGTATTTTGTTGGATACGCGTTTGTTTTCTTCAAAGCGAATGATACCTCCTTAGTCATAACAATTCCTTTGTAAATTCTATTTAATAGTTGAAGTGCTGCTTTTTCAATGCTATCTACTTCACCATTTACAGCAGTTGACAGATGCTTAAGTTCGTACAACGCTACACTTTGCGAATATGAAGCCTGATTCAATGATTCTGGTACTGACTGTTGCAAAATCGAATTAGGGTTGTAGTTAATACTAAACGACTTCTCCAATTCCAACACTGACTCGTTAGTAGGATCAACTCCTGAATTGTAAATGTTTTGAAGATCTTGAAGTTTGTCTGAGTTTTTAGATTTTGCAACGCCAATTGCACTATTAAATCTGTCCAATAAAAATGTAACAGGTATCGTTAGTACAACTAAACACTACATTGTGTCTCATTATGGCAGATTCGTTTATTCAAAAAATTTCATGCGATATGAAGAGAAAAAAAATGATTTTTGCAAAGAAATTGACAATATTTATACATTTTCTGAGGATAAAGGAGGTATATGGGTACTTGGTACGTTTAAAGGTAGTAGGTTCCAACCCCCATGCAATTATTTTCAACTATGGAAGAATTGTGATTAAATCAACAAAATATCAAAATGTAGGCCTAAGTTTTAAAAAATGAATTCAAGTAAAAAGGGCAATAAATCAATTGAATAACTTTTTGATTTAATTTGGACGATTACTACGTATTTATTAGCTTTTGTTCAGAGCATAATCACACGTTATAATGGACACAAACAGATTTCGGATTGAAAATCAATTCAGGTTACTTACTTATTTAAAAAATGATCACCCAGTTCGGAAAAATGGAATCTTACGCTTTTTGGACCATTTTGAAGAATATCAGTGATCCGCCCTAACGCTTCCCATAATTTTGGTGGAACAGAAGCAGTGTCATCTGCACTTTCGACAACTTTTGTCAAATCATCGATTACTTTCTGACTATCGGATCGACACGAATCAAAAATTTTTTTGCAGTCATCAGCCACTGCTCCAACTGAAAGTACATTCAGACCTTGGAATCCAGCCCATGATTCTATATTCACTAGTTCTTCATTCTGTACGCTCTATAACAATTGAATGATATAGAAAAGAAATTTCGACCACAATTTGAACTGCAGATCATGAATAGATACATCAAACGCAACTTTAAATTTAGAGTACATTACATATTTTCCTATTATTCTTTTTTAAATTTAAAATAAAATATCTTTGAAGCTGACGTGGGGATCCATTCTTGCACGAGAGGAAATACCACGCATAAATTATATGAATTCGACCCTGAACTGATAGCCACGTCTCACATCTTTAATGCACCCTAACTATAGATACAGTATTCTCTCATGTCGGATACTTACAGCAAAAAGATAGATGAAGTTACTCTTTGAAGTGTTCATTCAAGTTTCAAGTATCAAGCAGTTCGGGTACCTATTCACTTTTCATAAAATGCAGTTCACTTATTTCACTTTAAAATGAGCAAATAACAACTTACCTTTATATTCAGTACAGAAAACAAAATAAACAAATAGAACAAGAACCGCAAAATCTTCATTTTGTGAGGAAAACGAAACTACGAATGGTTTTTTCAATAATTTAGTGTTCCACTGATACAGCTATTACGGTTATCTACCGTAAGGCACAATGCAAGTACCTAATGAAATGATAGCATTCAAACCATTTTCAATTTTTTTTGGGTCCGCATTTATATTACACTTGTATCAATACACATTGCAAGTTGATGTCATAGAACGTCAAAACACATTTTTGTGACCGAGAGTGGGATAAAAACGATGGTTAGATTTTTGCACAAGTTGAATTACGTTCGTCTTTTAGATGATGCACTTAGAAAGCAAATATACGTGGAACTATTCATAAATGTGAATGATGTATGACGCAAAAGAAGTTCATCACTTTTTAATTGCGTACAAATGATTTCGTCAATTAGCACTGAATGAAGCATACTTACCTATACGTACCTGACTACGTACGTAATTGGTTTACCTAGTGGGCTTGGTTTTCATTTTTTCTATCATAGATTCGAACTGATGAAAATAAACTCGAACGTAAATTTAATCACAATGAACTGACAACAGAAAAAGGGCACAGTGACGTAAATTAATAGCACTCTCCTTTTTTTTTTTTTTTTGAGTGTGTGTGAAATAATACGTACGTAAATCACACAGTTATCCTGTAATTTTCAAATTCGAAAAGGAATTTCTGAGCACCCCTATGACGAAGATGTCTTGACCTGACATACCTAATATTTTGGAATGATAACAAAACTGTTCTTGAAAAATCAAAGCATCAAAAGGATTTTCATGAAACCACAAAAGCCAAAAAAATTAATGCTGAAATTAAATTTAATTATTGCATCATCTAGAATTTCCTCATGAACAGTGGTACATAAAAATTTAAAAATTCGTATAATTGTGTGATTCGGTTCATCGGTAATTTGACACACACAGAGGACATGATCATACCAGTTGCATAACGAAATGTACTGTCATATAATTGGTTAAATGTGCAACAGCTGTTTTAATAACAAACATTAAATCAACTAAAAATGACAACCTATTCTTTTTTTTTGTTTACATAACGTCTCATCGCTGCATAAAAATTCTTCTTCGTAAAATTTAGGTTTTGAGAATAATGTTACAAGAGCAACTATATGTGACAATGAAATTATTACGATGGATTTAAATGCTCAAATTTTTAATACATATCTACCTGTATTTAACAAATGAATTTTATCAACTGAAGTAGCATTCAATGTTACATTTCCTCTGTCAGCTCGTACCTACAGCTCCATAGGCAAAAATACACTTGCAACGAAAGATACATAGATACCCTACGATGAAGTTACCTTCAAAAGACAATAGGAAATATTTAATAAGGTAGCCCCGTGCGGTACCAGAAAAATTTTGACTTCGTTTTGTCAACCTTGTAAGGGAATGGCAACTAATTATTTATATGCATACGAAGAACTTTAATTTGTAAATATCATGCTGCCATAGATACTTGTTTATTTGTGTTTGGTTCATCGAGAAGTAATGTTTTACAAGTACTAGTTTTAAACACCGGTGTAATGAATTCGTGTGTTGAAATCACAGAGTCAAGTGAGTAATATTACTTATAGTTGAGAATTAATTATTTCACAGATCTCTGTTCAAAATCATTCATATTTCAAGTTCTAACTCATTTCTCTCAAATGTGTACCATACAACTTCCGAAAAATTTTAATTTTACTAAAAATAATTGCAACCAGTTTCCTATTTTATAATAATGCAGCGATAACTATACGTATAACAATTAATTAATGTTTTCAAAAATCAATCTTCAATTTCATTAAGCTTTTCTCATTGAAAAACCTTCACTGATAAATACCATACTTTGAAACTAACTCGTTGCAAGTTCAAAAATGAGGAAGCCGATACTGTTGAAGGATTGCAAAATTCATGCATATTATAAATATCATCATTTTATGAACGAAGTTACTATTGGTACTAAAGCATAGAACTAAAAAGTCGTTAATTTACACCTGTAGTGCATCTGATTCACTGAAGCATCAAGCACGACTGGGTGTTTTACTACCACGCGATTGTGTAATTGATTCAAAGGGTATCGTAGATTATTTCAATACTAGTTTGGTTTCAGGTTTCATCAACTAATTTAACACGTTCAATATACCGGTTTGGCACGTACATTGGTTTTTTAAACTATTATAAAATATTCATTTGAACGTTATTAGTCTACTAGTTCAACGTGCAAGTGAATTCACTGTATGTTCAATGTTCCCTTCTTTTCATTTTCCAATTTCTAAACGTGATTCGATTTCATTTCATTCATTGATAACTTTAAATTATGATAATACTTCTAAAAAAATAAACACTTACCATTAAAATTTCTAAATTAGGCTATCCATTATGAAAAGAATTCGAAGCAACATGCAGATTACAAATGCACAATATTCAGTACAGTTGCAGCACTTGAACTGCAATTAGAGTATTCAACTACACACCACACGATTATAACCGCACATTATTTCAATTTTTTCCACACACTTGAACCGCAAATGATATTTCAAAAGCAAACAAAAATAGAGTGAAATGTTTGAAAAAAAATTAATTTTAATGCAAAATCAAAATCAATTTAACAACGACCCGATAATTAACTTTCTTATCAGTCATCATCAGTCACTGCTCGACAAATTGCATCCATTCAACTTCAACACTACAAAGGCATGCGCAAAAAACACAAAAAAATCAAGTATCCAAATACCTAACCGTTCTGACTAATATGACGTAAATTACGTTTGTAAAACCGATTTGTGAATATTGTTTCTTTTTTACGAAAACGATGATTGAGGAAAAAAAGCTTATATTTTTTTCTTTATTTATAATTATGTATAAGTATAATATTGACCATAATATCGTCTTCATAAATTTAAATTTTGTTTTCCAAATTCGGTTTTACATTCTAGAATTCTGCAGTCTCGGGTGCTGAACTTTGTCATTTAAATTAAAAAAAAAAAAAACATTTTTATTACTTATTATCCTATTTTTAACTTGTGCACTGGTCAGTACGATGAGGAATGGGAAGGATACTTGATTCGACTTCCATATAATATGTATGCGAATAATTTTCTTTGGTTTCCAATTTTTTTTATTATCATTGGATCATGCGTGTCAAGTTAGGGATTATAGATTGTACCATAGTCCTATGTAAATTTTTCTTTCACCTAATGTATTCATTATCTAGACTTGCTGTATGAATGTATGTGGGTACTAGGTACGATCAACATGCACGATACTTTTTTTATCGCGCATCATCATCATCAGTTTATATTCCGGAAATATTCTTCGATAACTTTGGCAATATTTTAAAAACTCGTTTGCCTTCAATACTTGTATTAAAGTAATAATACTTCACCATTCAACTTAGAAGAATACTACCTATAACTTATAAATCTACCATATTGAATGAACATGGAACAAATTTAATGAAATGTTCGTAGTTCTCTTCTTCTTACCACTGACAATAACAGTGCTTAAGCTTAAATGCTAACATACTACCATCGTTAAATAGCTAACTACCTGTTTTTGATATAACAGTATCAAAGTTATTTTAAAAAATATCGAACGTTTATTCTAATTTACTCAGTTAGGTAATGAAGACAGAGTTTTTTTGTTAGGTGTTATGTATTCGAATTCCTTGTATTACTGATTACGGTTCATTGTTTTGAATTAAAAATGAAAATTTCAAGCCGTATTCATGAAAACATGCCAAAATCTGGAAACTATCTATGCTAAATACCTACTAAGTTTTTTTTTTAACCATAACGTCAGCTACCTCGTCAAGGTTACCTATGTACCTGACACGAACGGAATTCCAGTAAACTGTGATTAAGTATTATTGCTACTTATGAATGAACGACTGAATAGTAAAACTTACCAAATTAGACGGACAAGTAATTTTTATTATAGGAACAATAACAATTCTTAGATTTCGGATAAAACATGAATGCAAATCACAAACATCCCGCGTGGAAATTGAAAAACTTTTCAAAACTATACTATTTTTATGTTATAAAGTTAATATTCAATTTTTTTTCAGGGTGTTGTGCAAGACTATGACAATAGTTTGGATTATTTTTTGGTGGTACATGGTAGTGGTGATATTATTTTGTCCAACTGCCTTAGCCATGAAAATATCAACAAAACTTCAGTATTTATTTCTTTATGAGCTGTGGTATATCCCAATGGAATCTGTATAATACTTTAAATTTTAGCTTATATTCGATTTACTTATTTGATGAACAAATAATTACTTATAATGGATGGATATAATAAAAATTATGTACGAACGTACCTAATACCTATAAAACGAGGAATTAAATGTATGTTCAATATTTGGTATCTACCTCCATCAAATGAATTTTTTATTGTTGAGAAATTATATTCAAGTTTTTAAATACTAGATAGCTAGGTATATAATAGTGCTATGTCATATACAACGTGCATCATTAATTAATTTTCTTGTATTGTACTTTTCATTGTTGTATTTTCAGTTCGTAGAGACGTAAACCTGGACTTAGTTAAAATCTGTTATTTAATGTTAATAAATATTTAAATAAAAATTTTTTTTTTCGTATTTCATTAAGTAGGTAATGAAGTTTTGAAATTATATCAGCGCCGAACATGTTTTACATATGAAATGATTTTAAAATGTATTTATTCAGCTTTATCATTGCAAATAAACTTCATGAAATAGACGAATGAACATGTGGAGAGTCCACGTGGTGCCATAGGACCTATACTCATATACCTAATTCCCAGAATGTCTAGATTACCTACATATCAATCGTAAGTTGTATCTAGTATGATTGTTTGTTTTTATTGTTGTTTTTTTTTTATTTTATTTATAACAACTATATATGTACCTTAAAATAATTAGATAAATCGTAGATGCCTCCTGATGCATGATTTTTCAGTTTGAATAAATTGTTCAACTAGAATAAAACAGAAGTTAAAGTGATCTTTTTTAGTCAGGTACTTACATATTAAACCCTGACCTCGAGAATCCATAAACAAATTAGCCTGAGCACTTATATTTTCAGGATGGTTTATTTTAATTAAGTTATTATTTCGTACACTACAGTATGAATCCAGTTCTGGTTTTGAGTGAAAGGCATCAACGCTCCTCCGTCACCTCGAAAACATTTAACAGAATTCGTGTAGACGAGAACATTAGAAGTTGTACCTAGTCGCTTGCTTTACATCATAAGATACGATAGTTTTTTATTTATGTGTTTAATAAATAATGGAATAATTATAAATGATTTAAAGTGGATTTTTCAAAAAATTTATATGACTTATGCAAATACAGATTACGTAAAATAGTGAAACCATTCGTTGCTGATTTATATCACAATGAAGGTAAGGAAATTTTATTTATTCAGAAATACCTCTATGACTGTCTATAATTCTATACACCTGTTCTGTACTTACATATTTGTATTCAAGACAATCATCTAATAATTTAAAACCCGAAAGAAATAAACTTCAATATGTTGAGTATCTGTCTGTAATAACTTTTTTCGTAAAGGACTCAAAATTGTTATTATTATCAAAAATTCCCCTTTAATATCCAAGTGCTTACTTGATTTTTCGGAATTTATACATAATATTAATTAGAACGAATTCAAATAACATAAATCATCGACAGCTGATACCTTTTTTTTTTTTTGTTTTATAGGCAGGCGAAACAATTGTGATAATATGCCTACTTGGGACGATTTCTCAAGCCGCTAAATTATTAAAAGTGCCGCGAATATACAATGCGATAATAACATCGGACAAAGAACTTTTACCAAGTCAAGCGTTTCCAGCTTTATCACCAGTACTTCAAAGTATTCATTTTCCACATTACGCAAATGCATTATATCAACCAATTGGCGTACCTATCATGAATCGGAATTCTGATTCATTCATTACTGAACCTAAATCGTATGACAGACCAACAAATCAAGTATCTTACGACACCTACGCTAAAGATACACCTAGTTTACCTTTAAATAATGCCGATTCTCCGAATAATTCTAATATACCAAAATCAACTCCGGTGCTATTTACACCAAATTTAGAGCCGAGAAATAATAACGAAGAAAGAATGCCAAATGTCATACCAAACAGTAATTATAAAACTAATACTGCTAACACTAAGAAGCAATTTTATCCTCACTACGATCAAGAAATTGGTCAAATATTGAGCGTTGTAAATTACGATAATAAAAAGGTATACTCGGCTTCCAGTCCAACATCTCCGGATTCCAATTCACCGACAACTCAAAAAGCATCTTTAGATGGCGGTCTTTCGCGTTTAGTACCTCAGTTGAATGCAGGATCCAGTTCGGCGCTTCCATCTCAACCCTTCAACAATCAATTTTTGGATCCCCAGCAGAATGACGGAAATCAATTTTCAAGTGATCGAGATCAGCCGAGTTTTGATTCTTCACCGCAATTAAACGTGAATCAGTTTCCTTACTTTAACGATTTTATCAAAAACAATGCACCAAAGGATAAAAGCATTGCCGATGTACCTCCACCGCCATTACCAGTGGGAAGACCTATCTCTCAAAGAGGGAATGAAAATGTTGCAGTAAATCCTTTGCAGTTGGGTATTGGCATTTAATTTGTGACTATTATACTTACAGGCATTTATTCGAGTACCAAATACGCATTACATTTTAACCTATACAAGGCTATCGAGAAGATGGGCAGCTAGGGTATAGAGTTTATGTTTTTCACGGTCTGGCAACGAAATGAAACAAAAAATTAATGACATAATGTGATTTTATAATGCATACCAACTTAAATGTACGTGATTTTCAAAATGAACAATCGGATGCATCTTGAACATTTTCTAAAAAATGAAATTTGAATTTCTTTTCATTCGACTTGAATCTAGTCTATAATTTTTTTAATTTAGGTACCTGGCTATTATTAAAAAAACCAAAAACATATTGAATACAATAACAGTTTCAAAATTCATTTTTATTGACTGCATCATTAAATAAAATTTACTGTGATGAAGAAATTAATGAATAAAACTTGTACAAATTTTTCATTTTTTTTTCTTTCAATGCACTTGGGTTGGAACTTTGAAAGTGAATGTTAAGTGACGAATGTAAGTATGAATTTACGTTTCAGATATGATATGAAGATATTTTTGTTATATCTAACTCAGTATTCTTTCGGGAAATCTTAATTCCGAACCTATAAATTTTTGCTTAAACAAATAACAGATTTTAAGTATCGTAACAAGTTTGAAAATAATTTGAAAAAAAATGGACATTGTTGATATCACTTGGGTATGACATGAGCAATGACATGAGCAATGACATGAGCAATGACATGAAGTGATGAGGACACGATTGATAAGAGTTTTTGTTGATTGATGATAAGTGACATCAATTTTCCCAGTCGAAGCCGAATCGAAGACAAGTCGTGAAAATGATCAAAATAGTTCTATTCTGTTATTCACTTTCTCACAATTGATCCAAATCGTCCGCATTTATAATTATTTTATTTATAATTTTCAAGTTCATGCTGCAAGTGAGTGTCCGTCTTTTGTCTTTTTAAATCTTCCGTAAAGTAAACATTTGTCGGTGTTCTTTTTTCAGCTTCCATTTCAAAATCTTGTCTCCTCAGAGAATGACGTCCTTGACCTCAAATTAAACGAACCCCAAAAAAGTTTGATAGGAACTGGGACAGTGTGCTTCGCGAAAATTTGAATAATATTATCGTAGCGGTGATAAATATACCGGAAACATTTTATCAGATGGTTGGTGTGTTTGTTTGTTGCCAAGTAACAAGAGCACAAATGCCAAACTCGTGTAATCCACGAATGTTCAGAATTTTTCTCGAGTTTATATTCTGTCTGCTTTTTGTTTTGTTATCAGTTCGTTGTCACTGAGTAGACGCTATCGTGCGTTCGTGCTGTAAAACTTTCACATATTTTTCATTCTTCAATCTTAATTAATTTTCGTTTGCTCGAAGACGAATTCATGTATTGTAGTGTTTAAGTAGTGTGGTCTGATACAGTGTAATGGAGGATTTGATTAATGAAAAATTGTTGGAGAAATTGAAATTGTATTCAAATTTCAATGCTGATAGTACCGAAACGTTGAGAGCAGTTACTGCCAAGTTACACAGTAGAACAGTGTCTCATGGTAAGTGAAATACCTATTTATAAGATAGAAGTATATTTACGATTACATTTCATGTGTATCTTTTCTTCGTATTGAGACTAAAAATTATAGCATGTGAAGTATCAACCGATTACTCAAGACAGTAAATATAAGAAAATGGTACAAAATGAAGTTTCAATCGTGTTCGTAGATTTTTGAATCAATCGTAGGTTAGATACTAATGGTGAAAATCAAAATTAAATAAAGTACTAGAATTCATTTTTTATCGAAATGCTTTAAAGTTTTCTGTGTCCATGCAGTATGTAACGAACAAACTGGAGTGTAGTCCGATTCATTCAACTTGTCACTTGGAAAAAAGTAAACAAATACTCATTAGCCAATCAGATGCCTTAAAATTACCAAATTAAGATATTCTATTGGCTAATTAGCATTTGTTTACTTTTTTCAAGTAACATGTTAAATAAAACGGCGCATACATTTTATTTGCATTGAAATTTCTAAATATCGTGGTGAATTACTCGATCATTTGATCGATAAAAAAAATTTTCTTGCATATCGCTTAACAGTTTATGTTTCATATAATGATATTCATAATTTGTTTTATTTCATTTCTTTTCTTGAATACATACCTACGACTATCAAACATTTTGAATTGAGATTTTTGCATTCGAATTTAGATCTAAGTAAAGCCCATTTTATTATTACCGCTCGACAATATTTTCAATGAAAATGAAATCATACCTATGTAGGTAATTGAACTTCATTAACACGCATCATGTCGCGTGGAAAATTAGAAAATGTAGAACGCTGACCTGTCTGCGTGCAGTATCAGTTCGTTCATGGCACTAAAGAAAAAATTCATATAGTTTGACTTGGAATAAGTTGAATATTTTTATACCTATACTTAGAACTGCTATTTAGTAGCATTTATGAATAATAATCTATCTTAGCGTTATACTTACGTCGAAAGCATTATTAAAAAATAAACGAAAGAAAAAGGTAAAACAGGAAAAATGATTAGCGTTATGTTAAATTTTGCTAGAAAAAATGAATGAAATTTTTTAGTCACAAAACCCATGTCTGAGAAACTTTTTGTAAAGTTTATTTTAAAATCAACTCCTATAATTCTATTTGCAACACGTCATAAATGTCATAACATTTCTGAGAATTTTCATGTTACTTTTGTTTGATATATTTTGTGACTGAACAAGTAATGTCTATTATATTTGATTCACTTAATGATTTATTGTACGAAAGGAATCCGTGTAACTCTAGCTGTTATGGTAGCGTATAAGTAATTTATTTTAGAAATTTATTTATAATCTTTCTCACTTTTTTCCAGATAAACAAATACGTGAAAAGACACTTTTTCAAATCCGCAAGAAAAAAGATAATGTCTTACAAACATTTTTATCATTATTAGAGGTGAGCACCTAATATGCCTAGTAGTATATCTGTACTGAACTACTTATTTTACTTACTTACCTATCTATGTTTCTACCCATCTACCTACCTACCTACCTACCTAACCTTTTTTTTTGAAAAAAAACTCCCCTTCCCATAGCCAAAGCGATTCACATTATGATTTTTTCGCATAGAAGCTGTATAATGAGAGTTCCAATTTTTTTCCGCTGTAGTTTTACTCTAAATAAAGGCGATAAAATTAATTACATTCGTACATTCACATGAAAAAAAATTATCTGATTCGCAATGATTCAGAAAGTTAAGGTCAAGAGTAATGCAGAAAAAAAAATCATTAATGATTGTATTTTAGTTTTTTGGACTGAAGCCATGTTGGGAAATACATATAAATTCGCAATGTTTTTGATGAATCGCGATTTATATTTTCTTCGTATATCTCGTACATGCAGAGAACTTATTTTCCTAGAACACCCATTATACCTACTTACTGCATTAATTCAATTTTCTTGAATATAATTTTTGATATTTCGTTATCTATTACTCACATAAATTACAGGAAATTAAAAAATATTGTTACCCAAATATGATGGTAGGTTAGATACAAAAAGCTGGTAGTCTGGTAGATATTTTTTGTGATAGAAAATCAATAAATGTTTTGAGAAATCACTAGTCGGTAATTGTGTAATGTGTAACTATTCGTTGCATTACAATGATAATAATAGAGGCTGTTAATGTTATAATAATAGGTACACATTACTGGGGAATGTTTTTTTTTCATACCCTATACGCGTTATTTTTCTATTAAAATTATCTAAGTGAAGGGTAAATTTTTGATTAACGTGCTGTGTGTAAAATGTAAATTTTATGTCAACCAAATGTTTCTTAATTCATTCGTTATACATCAAATTTAGCACTCGGTTAATATGCCACTTACCTTCCTACCTATCTATTTTACTTACTAGTTAGCTGTGTTTACATAAACATTTATAAAAACAACTATTAAATATGGTCGGGATTACAAATTTAATTAGAAATTATAGCATACAACTTGAGGAAAAATTTTGGTGGGCTAATTACATCATAAATGCGTTAATATTTATCTTAATAGATGTACCTTTTTGTTACTACTAATAGGTAACTATAATAAGTTGAGTAAAGGTACCTAAGTAAACAAGTACTCGATTATCATTTACATAATGCTTTGCTCATTTAATTTTTCTACCCACAAAGTATTTTTATTAATTTGCCAAAAAAAATTTATACACATTTAATTAGTTGAAAGATCTTTTATCTGAATCGTAATGCCAAATTTTTCGCGTTAAAGCGGAAACTTAGTGTAAAAATAAAAAAAAAAAAGGCTTAAAAGTATAAGCAATCTATGTTGATATGTGTTTATTTTTTGGATCGTTTCGAATATTATACCTACGTGGAAATAGCCGTATTATACGAGTTGAATATATGTCCTTTGGGTTTTTGTACGTCACTGCCAAGTTGTTTTTTATATTCGTGATTTAAATCGTGGAATTGTACGATTAGTATTCATTTTGTGACGAAATATTTATATTTTTCTTATATTCGGAATATTATGCGTGAATCATGGCTACGCAGGTCTGTGTGTGCGTGTATAAGTAGTGTTTTGAAATTTTGCGGATCTGTTGACGTTGCAAATTTCTTTGATTGTAATGTTTCGTGTTTAGTTGTTATAAAATTATTCATTCGATACCTACTTAGTACCTACGAGTATCGAGGCTATTAAATTTTTCTTCGTGATAGTGAAATATTTTTTGAAAAATTGTAATATTAGATGAACCATGATCTTTAGGCTCGATACATTACACCCATATTATCGTAAACAAATGGCTTGTCTTTATCTGCGTAATTTAAAGAAAAAAAGAGAATCGCTTTTTAGCCTGATTTTCGTCCTTATCAGTGGTGGGCAAGGGGTGTCAATGCGGATAACAAGCTTACACCACCAAAACGTTCATCCAGAACCTATACTAAATCTACCTACAAAATTTCAATTTCATAGCTAAATTGAGGGGAGATATCTGAGATATGCGAGAAATAAACTCAAAAAATAAAAAAAACGACCAAAAAAACTACATTTTTAGGACTGTGAAGGGGTGCAATGAGACTGAAAAGTCGAAACCATCAAACGGCAAATATATAGGTCCCTACTAAATCTATTTACATACCAAATTCACAACTTTCTAGCTTAATTTGGAGCGGAGTTGTACGAGGAATGAACTTAAAAAATAAGAAAAACCGACCAACAAACTTCTACAAACTATGAGCGTTTCGTATTTTGTTTGTGCTTCATTAAGAATGTTAAGATAATTAAAGCTTTCGATAAGGAAGCTTATCTATTTAAAAAAAGATAAATCGCTCCGGAGAGGCTTCGTTTCCTTTAACCAATTTTGTCCAATTGAAAGTTCATTCTTAAATGTGAATAAACAATCAAATTCAGCACTTGAAGCTTAAAAATACATCAAAAAGCTCATTTTCCACCTCTTGTCCTCAAATTTTCAATAAATCTTCCTTCAGAATGGTTTGGCCGAGGGTGAGGACATAATGAGCGGGGATGAGGGGGGATAGGGGGCGCGAACCTCCCGAAATATTTTCAAGGAAATCGTATAAGTGATGGTTTATACGACTAAAAATAATGAAATGTCATTTTTTGAGGGCAAAATGTCCTTGAACAGCGATCCGTGCTGGGAGTAGGATACCCCCTCCGGTAGATTTTTTCTGAGACATAAGTATCTTAAAAAATTGTGGAGCCGGAGCCGAAGTCGGAGGGACTTGAATCAAAAACCTTAGAATCGGAGCAGGAGGAACTAAAATTCCTCCCTTCGGATCCCTGATTTTTTTTTTCTTTTTGAACGAGATTTCGAAAGTATTAATCATAATAAGATGATAATGATGGTTCTGGAAATAAAAGAATTTGCACTTCACTTATATATAGAAAGCAGGGATCTGGAGTGGAGCCGGATGGTGCAGGGAGGAGAGCCCACTCTCCGATCAATTTTTTCGGAGCCGGAGGAACTTGAACTAAAAATCTTGGAGCTGGAGCCACGTTTTAAAATTTTGGAGGTGGGAGCTGGAGCTAGAGGGATTTGAATTAAAAATTTTGGAGCCGGAACCGGAGGGACTAAACCCCTTCCCTTCAGATCTCTGTCCTTAAACGCAAAACTTTCACATTTGGTTTTATGCAAATTTTCGCCCTCGCTTCGCTCGAGCCATTCTAACATGACCTTTTTTCAAAAATAAAGATCACTGGCCTGAGCCCTTCCAAAAATGTTGACCCATCTCTATCTATAACGTGGGGGGGGGGGGGTTACGTCACCATCAAAATTAAATCAAACTTGCGCTCATTTGAGAACTTTTTTTGAACCCCCCCCCCCCCCCACCGCCCCTCACCACTAAGACTCGATCAGCGTATGACCAAGAAGGGCTGTGAGGGGGTACGGGGGTACAATGAGATTGAAATTCAAGACCTCCAAAAGGCACGTCTAGTGCTCCTACTAAATGTACATACCAAATTTTAACCTCGTAGCTGAATTTAGAGAAGAGTTATGCGAGGAACAAACGCAAAACATGAGAAAACCCGCCCTATCTCGAGCCTGTAATCGGGTGGGATTGGTCTGAAAGGTATAAGCCCCCAAAGGCACATCTGTGGCTCCTACCAAGTCTACATACCGAATTTCAACTTCCTAGCACAGGTCTTTTTTAAAGTCAAAAAGAAGAAAATTATCATACCGCCCCTCCTATTTGACTTGGGAAGCTGATTTTTAAATATGTTACACAATTTTGGATTGTCTATCGATTGACTCAAAAATAAATAATTTTTGCGATTTTAGGCTTTCGTCACCGCCCTCACCCAACTTTAGGCACAACTGAATTTTGACCCGAGATCATCCCCAGTTTAGAATATCAAATGGCCCTCCAAGTGAAGCCTATTCTCTGAATTTGATTGATTTTCGTCGGTATCGAGCTGAACAAACAATTTTTCAGTTTCGAGAAAAAAAATATGTGAATATAAATAAATATCTGATAAGGCCTAAAATGGTAGAACGGATTTCGGTGATTCCCCCCCCCTTCCCTCATCCACAGTAGGTCGATAGGTCATAATAGCCAGGTTTTCATTGACAATATGGCATAGAAAATCAAGCTAAAAATGTACAATTGTTATTAAAATCAGAATGACTTTTAAATTTCTTGTTTAGTCGATACATGTCTTCCTAGCATTAGTACAAGCAGCTACATTTTAAATCATTTAACATAATATAGTAGAGCCAGAATGCGACAAAAACATTTTTTGATAAAACGCTCTCATAATCTTTTTTATTCACTATAACTGCACCATTGTAAATATATACGCAGTGTTGGGAAAATAAAAAGACGACAGTTGAAATATATTGAACAAACAAACTCCTCCGTGTTGTGGGCGTATTATGCAATCCATTAGCTATATAGAACTTTTCCAGCTCGTGTATGAATTATTTTGTCGAATGAAACTATCAAAACATTCACCAAAATGACAAGCGGATAAAAAATTAGTCTTTCAATAATATTCATAGAAAAGGTATAAATTAATTAATGAGTAGTCTATATTTGATTCTATATATCTATCTTATTTAAATAACGAAAAGGAATAGGATACTTGGGCGCGTGCGTTATTTGGTAGCAAGGTATATAGTTTGCAGAACACATAAACAATATTTTTGGCATATATTCAAGGGTTAATGGCTTTTAAGTTTCATTATAGTGTACTTTAGGTACAAATTATCAAAACCATTTGCAGATCACGAGTAGATACGAAATATAGCGAGGGTGTGTAAAGTAGCTAGAATTGTTTGACAATATTGTATCTTTTTTGAATGAGAAAACATCTGTTCGGAGCGTTTTCTTTTCTAGTCTAGTGCCAATTTTTTTCTCAAACTTTTATGCGATTGATAGTCGGCAAATTTATTTTGGCACGTGAGATAAATAAGAAGATTAATTTTTTTTTTTTTTAATATTGTGTACACGATGTTTCTTATTTTATTTTTGTTTGAAATTTGTACCCGAGAAAGTATACTCGGTTGTTTTGATTAATTATTATAATTGTCAAGTTGTATGTATATTTTTTTTGGCATGTTTATTAGACGGTTAATGATCATACCTCGATGGCCAGTATTGCTGGAATTATACGCGAATGTATTTCTCCAAAAGCTGGTAAACCATACGTAACAACATATTAGTTTTTTCTTTAATGGATAGGAGTGATGTAAACTTCGCACTTTTATGTAACATTTCTTGTATTTTTTTTCCTCAGGTATAGCTAGATTTAGCGTTTTAAGACAGTTAATCGAACTTAATGGATCGCATAATTTCATCAAATTGCTGCTGCAACTTCATATGAACGATACTCACATATCGGATCCATTTTTACACGAGCTCATATGGATTTTAGGACAACTTTCTCAGAAAGGTAGGCATTATTTTGTTATTCTAATGTTATTTTTTATTCGAATAATATCGATGGATAGTGGAAAATTATTAATTTTTATCATTCAGCTTAAATTGTACGTAATCGAACTCGATGAAATGTGTTTTTAATGTTCGATGTGACGTAAATTGCGTAGGGTTCACGTAATAGTCGCATCTTTTGTTTACAGCTTTCAAATGACGTTAATATTTTTCATACGATCTAATCGTCATATGTTAATTTTTGCGATAATTTCGTAGATCCGAAATTCGCCGGAAAAGTACGTCAATTAAATGCACTGCCAACTTTTCATTTTTATTTGAAACTTTTTTATCAACATAATAGCAAATTAGTCGTACCGTTGCTGATGGTGATAAAATCAGTAGCCAAAAATAGTAAGTTTGTAAGATACCGTTATGATCAATTTTTTATTTTTTATTTTTTTGGATTTATAAATATCGATATTAATTTTATTTCAGATAATTTATTGACGATTCTAATAAAAGATGGAATTACTACTACAATGGAGAAGATAATTTTTGGTATCAATGTGAATCCGTCAACGAAACTGAAACTGTTATTAAATATATTTTCTTATCTTAGTAAAAACGGTTAGTCCGCTAAATTCTGATAAGAAATCTACTTACACAGATTTATGTTACAATTTGGCAATTTGACTAATTACCTACACATTTCGTAGGTCATTTCTGTAGTCGAATAATTAAAGCTGGCGTTGTTCCTGTCTTTTTGAAGATCTTTTCCAGATGGGAGAAATACGATGGAAAAACAAGATTAAAAATATGTAACGATACAATCATCACTCTTCAGCATATATGTTCATCTAGTACGTATTTTTGTATCATCATTTTCGATGTTCTGCTCCATCATGCGTCGTGTAATGTACTCGTAATAGGTACATTAAAGGTATTTGACTAATACGACATTTTCTAGAGCAAGGTCGAAGTGCGGTTAGACGAGAAAATGGATTCACGCCGTTGTATAAATTTTGTCTTTCGTGTCCCGAGGATAAAGTATACGATCGACTGCTTACCAGAGTATGTGCAATAATCAACGTTTGCCTGCAGAAAAAAGAATTGCCACTTTGTTCGGCGATGAGCCCGGCCCAATTCCCTTTGCCTATAGATGTTAAAAAAGGTGATTATTTGAATGTTAAAATATCGCAATATCTGCGTATAATTATTAATCGAATACTATTGTAGTATTCAAGGCGAATGAGTTGACGATTTTTTCAAAACAAACTTTGTATCAATTATTCGTGTATTTTTAAAATGTTTATTCTAGATCATTACGAGCTAGACTCTGACGATAGTGACGATGAAGATGAATCTGAAAATGATGAAGATAGCAATAACGATAGTGGAGAAGGGGAAGTGTGCGTTAAAAATCGAACTGATATAATGAAAAATGATCCAGAGCCACCGCCGGTTCCAACCACAGTCTATAGGAATGTTTCGGATTTAGAGATGTAAGAATGATAGTATATCATGCGCCTTAAATCTTTCTTAGCTGAAAACAAACCTGAATTTAAAATTCTATTTATAGTTATCGTAAAATGTTCTCCGAATACTATTTCTTCTTTTACAACGGAAAATGTGACGTAAATGTAACGTCTTTAATTACCGATAATGTTAATTTGTACAACAATAACAATAACAATTCGGAAATAGATTTAAAATTTCATCAAGATTCTAACGCTATTCAGTACGAAAATATTACAAATGGGTTAGTTAAAAAAGTGAGTAGAGTTGTTTTTTTTCTCGAAATATTTACGTATTATTTTTTTTTTTTTTAATCATTATTGTATATTTATAATTATTTAGAATTGCGGAATCTCAATTTTAAACGAACTGGATAGTATTGCTTTGGTACAACGAACTGCATATTGTAAAATTTCGTCTAAAATTAGAAGCATTCTTCCCTTTATAAAAGTAGCCTACCCGGACTTGATGGGTGGTGATGGTATCGGAATTTTACAACCGCTTAACATTAAAGATCGCAAAACTTGTAGGTAATTTATCTGATTTATTTTTTTTTAAATTGGTGCTCGAATTTCTCAGGTACCTATTCTATTTTATTGTATATTACGTACGGAAAGTTTTGCTTTTTCCAATGCTTATTTTGTATATTTATTACATAATCAAGCCAGTATATCGATTAAGTTTATTCAGAAAATTGGAAGTGGCATATGCTTTTAAAATATTGCTTTTTCAAAATATCATACGCGCGCGTAATTATGATTTATATAATTTATCGACTAAATGGTGTAAAAAGAATTTTTGTTCGAGTAACAAAACAGCTTACATACTTTACATTTGCAGAAGTGATCAATCTTTGTATGCTTCCATCGATGCTTTAAATGTTCATAATTACTCGAATCGATATTTGAAACGATTCTTCCAAAAGAGGTAAGCAAATTATAATTATACGATATGCTGTTTGTACAATGTACCTACATAATGTATATATCTTGTGTATGTGTTGGTATATATTTACTAAAAAGAAATATTAAATAAGTACTTTCATAGTAACATAAATGTATATTCTATTTCAGGTCTAAATTGGTGAATGGAATCGATCATCATGTTTCCGCCGAACGTATTTACAATAACGTAATTTATGATTTGGATAAATTATTGTGTTCATACGTTAACAAAAATGTTTCGAAAAAGTAATTAATGGAATATTAGTATTTACCTGCATATTAACGAAAGAAAGCAATTTTATTAATATTTATATTAGGTTAACTAATACCGATGAAACTCGTATTGGCGTTAAAGAATTTTCTTCATCAACTTTGATGTTTGAGTCTAGATTTGAAAGTGGAAATTTGAGGAAAGCTATTCAAGTGAGTTTTTTCATTTAACCATTTAGTGCAGGATTTTTAGGTTTTAACCTGATCAAAATTCACGTAAAACGGAAATTTCGTGTGTAGGTACTGTGAAGTATGTATACATATTTCAATAGAAATAAATAAAATCGACTAATAAACTACTTTTGTGGAGCTATAAGGAAGTGTAAAGAGGCTGAAGAGTCACGACCCCCAAAAGGCAAATCTAGGAACTCTTCTAAATATGCACATCAAATTTCAACTTCCTAGCTCAATTTGGAAGGGAGTTATACCAGGAGCAAATTCAAAGAATAAGCAAAATCGACCAAAAAACCACATTTTCAAAGCTATGAGAGGGTGCTATCAGGCTGAAAAGTGTAGACCACCAAAAGGCGCATCTAACACCTCTACTAAATGTACATACCAAATTGCAACTTCTTAGCTCAATTTGCTGGGAAGATAGGGGAGGAACAGCCTTTTTTCACGGTCAAAAAGAGGGAAACCTTCCATATCTCCCCTCTTAATTGACTTAGGAGGTTGATTTTTGGATGTGTTATACAACTTTTGATTTTCTATCAATTTGCTCAAAAAGGAGCACTTTATGCGTTTTTGACCTCTCAGCACCCCCTCCCCCAAATTGGGGTATAATTGAATTTTGACCCAACCACTCATATATATCTAATCCGCCGCCAAACTGAGCCTATTGATCGAATTGGAACGAGTTTAGTCTGTATCGAGCAGAATGAATGATTTTAGTCTTCGCGGAAAAAAATAAAAATAAATATCTGACATGGTCAAAAATAGTTGTAATGGCCTGCAATGACTCCAAAACGGATTTTGTTGATACCCCCTCCCCTTTCATCCACCGTAGGTCCATAGGCTGTAATGACCTGGTTTTCACTAATAATATGGCATAAAAATTGAGGCTAAAAAGTAACTCTTGAAAATTCCTCTAGAAATGAATAATTTATGCCTATGCGAGTCAGGTATAAATTCCAACGAGCCGAAAATTGAATTAGTCGATTACGCGGATTTTTATGGTCATGAAACTCGATTTTGATTGCCATTTGAACGTTGAACTCAGATCGGGCCTCTGAAGGGAGATTCAAAATCCAAAATTTGCCAAATTTTGGACATTAGTGTCAATTTATCAAATTCCAAAATTGTCTTGAACGTTGGTAGTTTCAAGATCCCAAAACAACAACCATTTGAATGTTAGACTCAAATTGAACTTCTAAAAGGGAGGTTCAAAATCCCAAATTTAGCGAATTTTGGAGAAAAATGGTGTCGATTTATGAAGTGTAAAACATGCTGTTCTAGTTTAGTGAGTGGTTAACTTTTGAACCTAAATTGAGCCCCAAAATGGTGTGTTGGAATTTCAAAATTTTGCAATTTCGGTATTGGATTTGATGTATGGGTTTTCCAATACACTGTTTTGGGATCATGAAGCTATTATTGTCTAAGAGAATATTGGAGCTTGATAAAGTGACTCCAATGTCTAAAATTTGGCAATGAATCTCCTCTTCAGAAGCTCATTTTGGGTCCAAAGCTCAATCCGTATATTAGATTCGTTCAATTTTTACTACATTTTTAAGTATCGTTTTTTTTTCGCCAAAGCTCCGTCCCATAATTACCGATGAGAAAAATAAATAGCAAAAATGTTTGTCTGAACTTATTTTTTGAATTTTTCAACATAACAGACTTACTCTCCTTGAGAAAATTGCAACTTTTTTAATGGCAGCTCACCATCTTACTTTGAGAAAAGGGGACGGTTCAACATTTTTCTCTCCACGACCTGATGTGGAAAAAAGTGAAAGAAGCAAAAATATATCTTTTTATTGCTGTACAACTTTTGTTACAACGTTTTTTTCGCATGTGCGTTATTTGGGAAGTAGGTAATTTGCCTCCCCTTACCCCTCAAAAGGGGATCAAAATATGCATGGATTTTAGGGAAACTCGGGAGTATCGAAATATATACTTCATAGTACCTATAAACGAGATTTATGCTTTCTATGAATTTTGATTGGGTTAGGACTATTTTTGAGTTGAACTGACTACACTAATTTTATAAATCATTTATATTCATTCTTGTATCTACTTATTTAGTTTTTTATCATATCGATTAATAATTTTAGACTGGACCTAGGGAATATGATCTCATCTTGACTCCAGATGTGAATTCTAGTCATCATTGCCAATGGTTCTATTTTGAGGTAATATATATATTGAAATGGTACAATGCTGGATAAACATACTTTTTTATTTTTTTTTGAAAAATTTCATATTACAGATCTCAAATATGGATAACATGGCTCCTTACACGTTCAATATTGTTAATTGCGAAAAAACTAATTCGCAGTTTAATTACGGAATGAAACCTTTGCTTTATTCGGTACGAGAATCAACTTTAGGAAGACCTGGATGGTTTCGAATTGGATCTGATATTTGTTACTATCGTAACGGATACAAAATCCCTCATTGTAATAAAAAAACATTCCTCACTGCCTCTTTCAGTATTAAATTTCCTCATTCGTTGGATGTTTGTTATATCGCTTATACATTCCCGTATACATATTCTCAATTGATGGTTGGTATCTTTTGGATTGTGGCTCTAAATCTACACAAAAAATCTTCTCTATTTGATTATTCAATTTTTCAGACTCGAACAAGGAAATGGATCTCAAATGCGGAAAAAGACAATATTTATTTACGCGTTGATAATTTATGCAACAGTTTAAACAATAATTCTGTTCCTTTATTAACAATTACTGCTCCCGATAGTCAAGATAATAGAACCACGGTGATTATTAATTCGATTAAAAGTAATATCAATAATGGTAATTGATCAGTATAACATTTGAAATGATTTTTAGGATCGTGAAATCGCGTTTTTAACTAGCAGAATTCATCCTGGTGAAGCTAACTCTTCGTGGGTAATCGACGGTGTAATTTCTTATTTATTGAGTTCGTCGTCGAATGCAGAAAAGCTACGAAATCAATTCGTTTTCAAAATAGTTCCTATGTTGAACGTCGAAGGCGTAATAAACGGTTGGTAAGTATTAAAAAAAAAAAAAATTATTTAGAAAAATTTTTTATAAGGAAATGAAAAGACATATCTACAGATTAAGCCTATCAAAAAGAAAAAAAAATCATAGGCTAAACTTATTTGTCATACACGGAATCAGTTCTTTTTATGTTACGTTTTTTTTTTTTTTTTTTAGAAAAAAAAAAAATTTTTTTTTTTTTTCAGGGGTCATGAAAGGTATTTTTACTCTTTACCAAACATACTATACTTACTCTT
>FIZR01027223.1:0-11114 GCA_900060175.1 Ferrisia virgata
CGCGCCAGTGCTGTAAGAACCTAGGGGTCTAACCAATGTGGTGAGGTCTCCTCGGTCACGCAGATACCCACATTGGCGGGACACTTGAGTAAAGGTATGTTTTGAGATCATGTGTGCCAAACTTTGATTCATATGATCGCAAAACAACACCTCAAACTATAATTTTGCCTAAAATTTTCAACTTTTTCCGATACTTTTTTTAAGTGGTTTATTAAAAAGATTTTTTAAAATTTTACAGAAATCGACAAATTCATTAAATAAATTTCTTTATACTTATATTGAAATCAAAACAATATCCCACTGAAATTGAAAAATGAAATTCGCAAAAACCACAAAAACAGGATGAAAGAGAAGACATATGAATTAAAAATTATCATACCCAACTACATGAGCCGAATGCAATGGAAAGGTTCAAATTGAAACGCAAGTATTATAAACGTCATAAAGTCAAAAAAAATGGTACCATGTATACAATTGGTAACAAAATCATTCAAGCTTCAAATCAAAACGAAACTCTAATAAAATAAATGACATGAATCTCCGATGAAATTGGGGTGTTGTAAACGTTGGTTGACAAAACATTCCATCAATATCTCATTATTTCAACAATTATTTGATATAAATTACGTCACCCTTGCGGTTATATCACAAATTTCACATCATTTTAAGATCATTCTGCATATTAAATTTTGTATTACTGCAATAATCATTCAACATCTAATATCGTTGTGGTCAAAATACAATATCATATCATTTAATAGGAGTGTTCAACTGCCTCATCATTATTATCAAAATCATTTTTTAAAAATTACAAACTATTTCAAAAACATCGCGAAAAATCAAAGCTTGGTGGGTTTGCAAAATTGTGTAAATAATGAAAAATGAGATCAACATAAAAAATATATGGAGCGATGGGCTGAATGTATGCAAAGATAGTTGAAAAATTATTAAACTTTGTATCATTTTAGACGAATCTTCAAATTTCATATCAATTCGCATAAGGTTGACATTTATACTATCAATTGGAGGACAGAGATTATTGAGATGAAAGTTGAAGCAGCCAACACCGCTAGATAGTATCTCAACTGCAGGTCAGTTCAGCATTGTGTAGCCAAATGATGTACATATATGCCGGTAAAAAGAAACAGCTAATTCAAGTATTTCAAAAAATAACAGTGAATCTCACCATTACCCAAGATGAACTTGCATCAAATGAGTGATGACAGCTAGTCTGCTACAGGAAGAACGTTTTTCTGTGACTCAACAGCAATGCTTGGTGGTTGATCCGCACTAGAAGTTCATGAAATACTGGCCAAATTGGTAAACTTGTTATAAGCGTTCTGTAAAAAGTTACATATAAACGGAAATTTATTAGAAAATAGTACAACAAATGTCATTAGTACATTGTGAAAATTTAGATCAACTTACTCTTCTCAGACCTGATGACATCTAAGTGGGCTAATTTCAATGCATGTTTGATATTTCGTTACTCCAGATCAAACTTTAATATATTATAAGCAAATTCAACGGTAGCGCTGCTTACGTATTCAGTCTTCAAGTATTCCAAAGCAGTAAATTAATGATGATTGGTTACGATAATGGCACACTAGATCCACAATCTTATCAAAATCAGTGGTCATTACTCCTAACCGCTCTGATAAAACAACAAAAAAAAAAATAATAATAAGAATCGGATTACATTTACTGTTTCTATAAAATTAGAATAACGCATGGGGTCAATAATTTCATTATTATATACAAAACACAGATTGTTTTTGGTTGAAGGGCTTTTTAAGATACCATTACAAGATTGAACATTCACCGCCATATTACATTCATCTTGACCAAAAAGCAGCTCTAATACTTTTACAATGAAGTATTTACTTTGTTAGTATAAAACTTGAATTTTCTCTCTAGCACAAAATTACAACCCCTAATATAGGGTAAACTTTGACCGAAATGCCTCTGGCCCTTGTTACTATATATGGCATTTGAATTAAAAGAAAAATATTCTAATTCCACGAATGAGAAATAACAGCACGTATGAGTAACATGGAAAGAAATTCTGTTACAAAACACTTACTAATTATTCATCAGTTTATCGCCACATTGATATTTCAACGCAGCTTCATAATAGTAGTTCACCTTTTGTAAATTTAAAACTTTCATCTTCTAATCAAAAAGCATTTCTAGACAAACTATACATTTCTGCGATTCTACTCAATTAACATTTTCCTCCGTTCTCTTGCCTAATTTTCATCTTTAGTATCATATCTGGAAAAAGATTGACGAATAAATTAGCAATAGCACAGGAGTAAAATTAAAGATGAGGAAAAAAGTAGCAAATAATGCACGATGTACGAAGGTAAAACAACAACGAGATCTTGAATCGATAATTAACACTTCACTATACAGAGAACACTAACCATACACTCCACTTCACTTTCAAATAATTCAACCAAAATGAACAATTTAACTCGTTACGAAATAAACGTAGAATTTAGACTAACAGAACAAAATAATGTGATAAAAATTCAACACTTGTAAAATAAATCAGAAATGTAGGTACTTACATAATATTTTTGAAGTAGGACAAGTATTCTAGTTGAGCAGAAGTAACTGTAACCGTAAATTTGACGAAAATTCTTCTCCAAACTTGATACTTCGATCACCTTCTGTTTACATGAAACGAACGATTAAATATCTGAAAAACAACACTACCGCGTTTAGGTAACAAGTTATTCAAAAATGAAAAACAAAACCCGATTGACGAACACATTGATATAAAATTAAAAACAGCTTTGCATTACGTAAATAATATTAAACATACGTCAAAATGTCAGAACCTACACTATCGGGTTTTCATAATTCAACAAGTAACAATACTGAATAAATCACAACCATACCCAACAAAGGAATGTAATGAAGTCAGGTGCGCCATGCGCGCGCACTTCTAACACAACGTCTAGTCTATCCACTTTGACTTGATCAGCTGATAAATTTTGGTTACGATTTCTGCCGCTAGTTTCGTTGTACGCATAATTTTTTATACAAAAATTTTTAATAAAAAAAATAATGAATAATTATAAAAGGTTATTGGAATTTTTTACTATTATTTCGTCTCTAATGTCTAAAATGAGCAAAACAATTAACAATTTATAAGATTTAAATATTAAGAAAGTTATTTCGGTTATTTGTCGCGAATTTTTCAATGCCTTCAAAACAATTCAACCTGGTCTACTTTTTGAAGTGAGATGTTTAAGGAAGGAAAAAATTAATAACCGTGAAATTAACGAAAAATTGTTAAATTTAATCGTTACAAAATTTAAAACTTTCTTATTATGAAGTTAGCAGATCTAAGAATCATGCTAAACTGAAAATTTTTGATTCTTGTCAATAAATGTGCCTTATTCTTTTCAACACAACTTTTTCTCCCAAAGGAAACTCGTAATGAATGTAAAATAATTATTCAGCTAATTCCTCACCGGTCTGTATCAATACAAATTGTGTTTAAATTTGAATGCAATATTTGGTAGTGGTGATAAGCATTACACATCATAGGTGGCCAGGAACAGAGAACTTTACACCATTTCATATCGTAACCTCGAATACTGACAGACGGGAATGAAATTGATAATGCCCAAATTATGATTGGAGCCTATAAAACATTGGTAACATGAATAATAATCTGGTAAGCGAGTGGTAAGGTGGTAACACAAAAATATCTTTCAACTATGGATATTGATTTTCAATACTAACGTAAGCGAACATATGCTTAATGTGATTGAATAGCTTCTGGCTTTCTGGCTATTGTTCATTTGTAGATTAGCCCAAGTAACACGAAGTTTTCATTAAACTTAGACAATAAATCTGACAAAAATGGGAACGATGCTTCCTAACATGATGTAGCAATACCGCGTTTTGTTTAGCACGTTTTCAATACTTCATCGTAAACGTCTAGTTATGTCAATGCACCGCAGTTAGAAAAGCAAACACGATTACACAGAATTAGCGTTATCTTCACATTTACTCGGTGAACCTGTCGATTAGAAACAGAGATAAAATTACGCAAATGAGAAAAAAAAATTACTCAACAACAATCTATAACTTACAAACAGCAAGCCACATAGCTAATTCTGATGGCTTCTAATATCAATAAATACGTTGCTGAATAGATAAATCTTGTAGCGAATTTTCACTGAAGTTGAACTTGCGTAAAAATATAGTTACATGTAATAAGTTGATATGCAAAAGACATAGCATGGAATGATCATTACAATTGAATCGCATCGAAATTAAAATATAATCGACAAATGACTGCTACGACTGAATTGGGTTGGTATAATCATAACGTTGCCTGATGCCAACATTGTTCAGTTCAACTATGGAAATGTTCGACTCACTACCATACAAATTTTCTTATCGAGTTTCTTCAAAATTATACCAAGTTATTAATTTAACCTATGGCAAATGACTGATCATCTGAAACTGATCGATATTTAAAAATAATAGAATCGCGCAAATATCACTCACCAATTACAGTACGTCGCGTCGCTCAACACAGCTAATGCCATTTGAACCCCAATATTTTCTTTCGCAAACATGAAATTTTCAGTAAAATACTTCATCAATGAATGTGTATGTAGGATACAAGTCTGTGCATGCAAAACAGCTGATAAATTCTAAGAAAATATGTAAAATTAAATTACGTTACCAATAACGTTGATCATATATAGTAATTTGTAAATTTTCAAAGTTCAACATATAACACAATTACAATTTACCATGTTGACGATCAGATGGAGAAAAAACTGTTGGGATTTTAACGTCATGAATTTCAAAACAAAACAATTCCAGTTCGTAACAGAAACACGTTTTTTTTCGTATCAGTAGCAGGTTGAATTTGAACAACCTGAGAGAACAAACACAAGATTAATCTTTTTATTGAATAAATGTTACTACGTAAATTGAAAATAAACATCCTGGTATAATCGTTGAAATGAATCACACTGTATTCGTTGGATATATTCACTGTACCGCAAATCTCTACGAAATGCTTCTTACTCCATTGACAAGCTTCAACAATTCATCGTCTCAGAAAATATACCTAAAAGCAATCAATATCGCACGCGTTAAAATACCATAACACTTCCAAATTAATATTGTGATATTTAAAACTAAATGAATAATATTTACTCCCTAAACACACGAAACACTTCGGCTATTTTCAAAAATCGAAGAATTAATCAGATTGGAAAACAGGTACTTTTCGAACACTAACGTACATTAGACAATTGTTACATATAGTCCAGAAATATAAAACTTGAAAGTTATTTTAAACGAGTATTCAATTCTCGTAATATTGTTAGATGTAAGAGAAAAAAAGATAATGATCGGCTAAGATCGACTCACCTCAACTAAATGTTGGCGCAGAGAAAGCATCATCTTCTAGTTCTTCGACTGCATTCCGATCAAAAGGACTAAACTGTTTCATTGACGCTAACATTATAAATACGTCATTTTGATTTCGGTCCGTTCTTAGTTGCGTTAAAATTCATGTAAAACTTGTAAAACACTTGCATATTACAATTTAACCAGCGTAAGACGAAAAATTTTGTAAATTTGTTTTCAAATTTCAAACCGCCATTTCATGTACGTTCCTGAAATCCGAAAGCTTCACTGGGATTGAATCAAGAATGATTCATTAGTTCACATTCATGTACAAAAATGAGTCAGATAATCTCTATCATTGCTCTACACAAAATCTTATGAATACAACTGCAGAAGACCAGTAGTTGCATAAATCTCCGAATGGAGCGCTAAAGAAATTTTGAATAAAATGCAATGTGACGATCTTTGCGAGAAAATTCTGGTTTTTTTCCAAAAAATCTGGAATGAACATCAAAAGATCAAAATTTAATTTCACGTTAACGCCATTCTTCTGTTTTTTTCAAGTACTTACTTTACTTTTAAACAAAAAAAAAAAAAAATTGGTTAAATTTTATTTTGATTTAATACACAGCTTCATATTGCATCACGTAGGTATTTAAGTAACAATTTTTTTTTCATATAAATTAATATGACACTCAATTGAACGTTCGTCTAAATAGATAATGAAAAAAAAAAAAAGGAAAAGAAACAAAAGACAAAAGGAAAAAACAGGGTATGGCCGTAAATAACAGAAGAAAAAAAAGTAAAAACGAAATATAAAACGATAAATTGGAATGTTACAAATAAACTATTTAAAAAGATCAATATTAAACGATTATTTACATAAGAAAAAAAAATAAGAAAAAAGGTAACTATAGGTACTCTAATTAAGTAAGTAAAATTGTGGCGAAACGATAAAAAAATGCCATCTATATACACATTCGAATCGAAAGAGAAAAAAATTCATCTCACAAATGAGTTCAGCTGCTATAAAGTGCTCTCAACTGATGCTGTAAGTATTCGTACTTTTAGATATAATAATTTCAAGACGAAAGAAACCCCTGCTGAGCTAAAGCATAGTACATAGGTAATTTAAAAGGAGAAAAAAAATTCCCATAGTCATAGGTAGGCTTATTTTATATCATAATTATATACACATCGTTGTGCCGAGAAGAGAAAAAAAATTAAAGAAAAAACTAAATTATCACGTAATTAAAACCAACAGACTCGGATAAACCATCCGTCATTTTTACACCTTTTTTTTTTTTTTTTTTTTTTTTTTTTTTTTACATCTAGGTGAAGAAAAAAAAATGTCAATGTAATTGAGATAAATCATTATAAAACCTTTCTCCGATACATGACTCGATCCCAAGCGAATACTTCAACTTTTAACCTGCTTTTTAAACAGGTAGATGGTATTTTTTCCTCCAAATTTTCAACTTTTTTTTTTCCCTCGCTCTCATAAACGCATCAATAGTTTCGTCCTTCTAAGTATACTGAAAACAAAAAAATCATGCTTTTATTCTAAACCTAGCAATATACTCTCGTTTAAACGAAACTTTCTAAATGGGAAATTCCGATAGAAAAATTTAAAGCGTCGTTTTAAACAAAAAACTATTTTCAAATTCAATACGGCGCTTGGCGCTGATAAAAAAGTTCGCTTATTAAAAAAAAAAAAAACATGTTTTTTTCCCTTTTCGAATAACTGAAGGGCAACCGATGAAAAGCTTTTCACTAAAGTAATTTCAACTGCTAAAAATTCAAAACTATCAAAAAAAATGAACATGCCAGACAAAAAAACGAAACTCGAACGAGAGAAAATTCTCAAAATCGTAAGCATACGCGAAATTTCCATTTTGAAAGTTAAACCGTTTCCAAAAAAAATTACAAACTACACATTAATACATTCCAAAAAAAAAAAATCAACGATAATTTCTTCTTTAAAATGTTAAATTTCTCGTCTTATTAAATTTTCATCTCGTTATGTTCTGTAAAACAAGAATTTAATATTTGAAAAAATGAAATGTACTAGAAAAAAATTACTCAACTTTTTTTACTCGCGATGATGAATATGTTCGAGAGACAAAAATAAAAGTAAAAGGTCTAGAAATAATTTGTCACTTGACTGATGCAATGCAACGACTTCGACGAACAAAATTGTCGTAAATAAATTGCCTGTTTTTCGATATCGAAAAAAGCTTTAAAACTATTAAAGTCGAAAAGTTTACAGTGTGGGAAGTGTTTTGTGTCTTTTTATGTTTTCATTTTCGAATAGATAGTTTCATTTTGTGAGAGAAAAAAAAATGACGTATGAATTTAGTATTTTATTCGATATTTTCAATTTTTTTTTCCTCAGTACCATTTGATGGGACGATCGATTTTATATATATTTTTTCAAAATATAATAAAAACCGTATCACTCATTTCTGAGAAAAAAATTTCTTATCACGAAAAATCATCGTCTAGTTTTAATATAAAAATGTATAATTTACTACTATTTTTTTTCGATCTCCGAAGGGAATTTTCATCGCTTTCATCAACATTTTCACATTCTAAAAGACATTTCGTTGTCGCAAGTATTTCAAAATCCGAGACGTGATCGCAGAAAAACATTCTAATTAACCTCGACCACAGCATCGATCATAGTACCTATAGTAATAATTTACCATATCCGAATTAGAAAAGGAGAAAAAAAAAAGAAATAAAAAAAAGAAAAATTATCATTATTTCGTTGTTGTTGTTGTTGTTGTTTCCATTGAGTGAACGACGACAGCGTTGATGTTGTTTTCCTTTTTCGTAACGTACGAAGAGAGCAATTACGCCGGAGAGGAAGCGAAATCCGACAAGTTATCATCTTCAGGCTTGGCCAAGCTGGCTAAATTATTGCTACTTGTTATTTGATGGTTGGTTTCTAAGGCCATTTTTTGCATCTGACGTATTACTGCCGCTGCATGATACGCTTGCTGAAAAAAATACATAAATTAATATTATCGAAATGTTGACCAAAAAAAAAAAAAAATGCTAAAAAAATGCTAAAAAAATGGTGGTTTTGAAAGAATAAAAACAATACGTAAATAAAACTAGCTAACGTGTTAAAAGAGTAGAAATAAATACATAAATAAAAAAAAAAACACAACTCAAGTATTCAAGAGAAAAATAAAATAAATAAAAAAGCTATACGAAATGCTCAATCTTACCAATTCATCTACTTCGATACCCTTTTCTACGTACCATGAAAGAAAAAAGGAAAAAAAAAACTCGTTTAAAAAATGACTTTTAGATACAAAATACGAAACCCTTTTTTTTTTCTGCGTAGATTAATCTATTATTTTTTTTCTTTCCCTTCAAAGGTACAAGTATAAAATACACATCACTATCGATACTACACAGACAAGACACCAATTTCACGTCACACAATTGACACTTTTCGTCATTAACGACACGAGAATGAAGCCTTTCCACTATTTACTTCTTTTATCATCCTTGAAACGTCGATTAAACGACAAACGATTTAAGATAGTTCAATCGCAGTAAAAATAAAAATAAAAAATGGAAACAAAAAAAAAATACCCAAGACATACGCATTCCTGATAAATTTTTTTTTTCCATAAACGAGACCGAACATAAAAAAAATTTACGTCCATTTTCAGCTTGTAAGAGTCAAATCTTATCTGACGAACGAAGCTTGTTTAATAAGACGCTTTAGGGCTTCCCAAGTAAAATATCGTTTTTATGATTAATTTTGTTTTCTTTTTTTAGGTCTCGTTTTCAAGTCGGTTAGTATTAGTCGTTTTGAAAATTCCTTTGGGTCATCGAATGCCTGGTGATTTTTATCGCCGAAACGTACCTTAAAGAAATGGTTATGAAAGGAAAAAGAGCGAAATTATTACTTTTTTTTTTTTTTTTTTCGTTCCTGGGGCCAAATAACAAAGAATTTTTATTCGTTATAATGAGAAAAAAATGATGCAAAGAAACAGAACGAACGTATTAATTAAAAAAGAATTGAAAAAATGGTTCGATAAAATTAAATTAAAACAAAATATTATTCTAAGTATAATTTTTTTTTTCAATCTTCAAAAAAATGTAAGTTTAGTGTTCAGATTTTCAGCGTGGAGCTAAATTATATAATAAAAAAATTAAGACTTAAAGAACAGTTTCACGAAAGTTTGTATCAATTCGAAAATTTTGAATTTAATATCGTGAAAAATTTTGGTACATAATGTTGAGAAAAATTCAATTCATTGGATGAGTACCTAGATAGGTATCTTCTTTCTTAAATACGTATTTAAAAGAAATTTTTCATAATTTTCCAAAAAATAAGAATTTTTAAAGACAAGAAAACAGATCAAAGGCCATGATAATGCATAAAAAAAATTAAATACGCAGGTACATTAATGGTAAGAAAAAGTGTATAAATTAATTTACTCAATAGGAGCAATTCAACATCGCAAAAAATCGTCATAAAAATTGGAGAATGCATTTAAACAAAATATTAAAATTACTCAATTCCTCATCACAACAGTTTGAGAACCCTTGAAAGTCGAAATAATATGTATAAACTGTCAAAATCCATTTGAAATGAAAGAGAAATGAAACCACCATTTTGAAAAGATGAAATGATCATGTTCTATTATCCCATTTCATATTGCATTCAAGATATACAATTTTCAAATTTTTTCTACACGATTTTTTAATCTATGAAAAACCAAAAAAAAATGGTAAAAACTGTTTACTTGTTCTTTCGTAATCCACTACAACACATTATTTTTAAGTAATAATTCCAAAAAAAGAAGAAAAATTGCAAATTAAATTTTTTCAAGGAAAAATTTTTAAAATAAGTAGTAACTACAGAGCAACTTTCGAAAAAAAAAAAGGATAAAAACAAAAAAAATAACTAAATAAAACAAAACACCTAAAAAAAAGTACGATCAGCAATTTTTTTCAAATTCATTAAAAATCAGAATTTATTTTTTTTCTCAATTCTCCAAATATTCATCATTACTGGAATTTTCAAAAAAAAAACCTCAATAGCCAAATTGCAATTCAAAAACGAATAAATTCATCTGATTACAAAAATCATCTACAAAATTACTTTTTCGGAGCTGCGAGGAGATGAGGCAAAAAGGCTGAGAAGTCGAAACATCCAAAAGGCACATCACAACCTTCAACCTTCTAGCTCAATTTGTAGGAAAGGTATTGGAAGGGGGAGGGACGAAATCAAAAAATTACACAAAAGAAAAAAACATCGTACTGAAATTAAGACAATTTAACTGGCTCAGAATTCGTAAAAAAATCTTGAAAATTCCGCCTCCTACGTTTGCAAAAAAACATATTCCTTCTCAGTACCCGGCCTTTTGAGAAAAAAATTTCAAGTATCCACAAAACGAACACTAGACCATAACACAAGGCCTTAAAACCTGTCGCAGGAGTCATGGAAATGAAAGATCGGTGTTGGCATGGACTTGTAGTAGGCACAAATCAGCGTAAAATCGGGATGTAGGAGGTGGGATGAGGGGGCAGAGTGATTTTTTCACGAAAAAATTCATTCCTACGGGTAAAAAAAAGTAAAATTCAGCATTTAGAACTTGGAAATTCGTCAAAATACTCATTTTCCGACCCCTAACTCTTTAAAATTTTCACCACCGCTTTGCTCACTTTCGATTAAAAAAATTTTATTTGGTCCC
>FIZR01027223.1:11130-22789 GCA_900060175.1 Ferrisia virgata
AAAAAATTTCAGTCCCCCCCCCCCCCCATTCGGTAGTTGTTACGTCATCAATAGTATTTATTTACACACAGTAGACGCTAATCTAACAAATCCACTCGAAGTCTCTTTTTTCCCCATAAGCAACGCCGTAAAGGCATCTAAAAATTAAACAAATGAGCATTTTTAAATTTCGATCGGATCATCCATCTAAACGACGAACCTTGTATACAAACAAACATTTTTTCTACAAATTTTGTCATATACATATTTTGCCTATCATCGTTATTGAAGGGGCAGCATACGTTTGAATTTTATAAGCCCCTTTAAATAATCAAAATAGCTAGATTTTGTATGTGACTAAAAAAGTAGCGAAAGTTGCCTACCTACGATTTACACTAATTTTTCTTTCTCAAAATTTTACAGTTGGGGGGGGAGGGGTTATGGGACAATGTAAAATGATGTACAAATCTAGGTTTTGAATAGTAGATCTTATAGTAGGCAACTTATGCAACATTTTTGGTTATATACAAAATTTGCCTATTTTGATTATTTGAAGGGGTTATAAAATTCAAAACGAATGCTGCCCCTTCAATAACACAGATGAGCAAAATATGTATATGATTAAATTTGTAGGAAAAATTTTTGTCTACAAGGTCTATTACTTGCATTGACGATTATTTCGAAATTTCGAAATTACTCATCTGTTCCAAGTTTTAGATGCCTGTACAGCGCCACCTATGAGGAAAAGTCTATCACGATTTCCATGACTTCTGCCTTAGGTGCATAATTCAATCAAATGACACAGGTGGAAACAACTACATACGGAACATACTTAATATTCATAAATCGACTACATGCACATTTGGTCAGGTATTGGTGTTCGATACTGTCAAAGTCTAAATTCATTAGCACAATCAAATTACAAACTTGAACTTGATCGTATATAATAAAAATACTTGGTTAAATTGAAATCGGAGAACAGATAAAAAAAAAGGCAACATCAAATCTACAAACAATAAGTACAATATTATAAAATAAAAAAAATAGAAAAAAAAAATATTAATAAAAATGCAAATCTGTTTCGCAATTAAATTTTGTAATCAAATGAACTTTACATGGAGGGACCTTGGTCGTAATATTTTTTAGTATCAATATTCCAGCAACGCACGTAACGTTATATCACTTTTTTCCTATTATGTTCTTTTTTTTTCTAACAAAAATACGATATTACACTTTTTAAATTGGTTCAATAGCGGTAGTATCATGTACTTTAATTTTCATTTGATCTAGAAAAAAATTTTTGAATAGAAAAAAAATATAAAAAAAAGCATTGTTTTGCGATGTTTTTTCAGCCTGATTTTTGCGACATTCAACAATCATAGCCGCATATTTCAGGCTGTGAGGGGGTGTAATGGGGCTGAAAAGTCGAGACCCACAAAAGTTGTATGTAGGCTCCCTACGAAATGTACATTCCATATTTTAGCTTCCCAGCTCCATGTGGAGGAGAATTATAAGAAACACGAACTCAAAAAACTCAAAAAATGAGAAAACTTGACCAAAAAACCATAATTTTGGTACCACGAGGGGGTACAATGGAGCTGAAAAGTCAACACCTCCCAAAAGGCACATCTGTGGCCTTTAATGAATGCACATGCCAAATTTCAGCTTCTTAGTTCATTTTGATAGGGAGATAGGGGAGGAACAGCCCTTTTTCAGGGTCAAAAAGGGGAAAACTCCTCATATCTCCCTTTCTAATTGATCTAGAAGGTTGATTTCTAAACATGTTGCGCAACTTTCGACTGTCTATCCACTGACTCAAAATGGAACAATTTTTGTGTTTTTCGGCTCTCAGCACCCTCTCCCCCAAAATGGGGCAAAAATGAATTTTAACCCAAGGTCATCCCCACCCATATATATCAAATTCGTCGCCAAACTAAGCCGATTAACCGAACTGGAGCGATTTTCATCAGTATAGAGCGGAGTGAATAATTTTAATGATGGGGAAAAAATAAAATATCTGACATGGCCAAAAAATGTCTTAATGACCTTCTAGGACCGCAAAACAGATTTTTTTGGTATCCCCCCGCCCCCTTCAATCGTCGTTGGTAGATAGACTCTAATAGCTCGGCTTTCATTGACAATATGACATAGAAAATCAGGCTGAAAATAAAATGAAATGTTCGACTACCTTTACCAACATTATTAGAAAAAAATTACAATTTTTCATTCGCCCACCCCTTGCTCTTGGAACAACATACAACAAATGAATTCAACAATTCAACTATGATAATATTAGGTAGGTAAGTATCCTAGCTAAGTAGGATTTTTCCCATTGAATAACATCTACGAAAAAATACCATCTGTCGAGTAGGTAGGTATTTGAAAACTTAACCTAATACAAAAATACATGAATATTTCAATTCGTCAAAATAATAACCTGTACTACGGACCAGTTACGCTCATTCGGTACCTTTTATTATGCACTTGATCCGAACTGAGGGCAAATTGAACTTACAACGGACTCGTATAAACTTTTAAATTCAAAATAAGACCGCAGGTACACAGGTATCCAACACATAAACCTAATCTTATCGATTTACAAAAAGTATCATAGTCGATAAAATCCCTTATATTGTTGTTAATACCACACAGGTAGATAGGTAGGTAATACCTACATCGTACATAGTTTTGACAAACTCTAATGCTCTTAAACCAATCTAACACGTTGGTTTTGGAAAATCGAGTAAAAGTTTTCGCGTAGTACACGATGCTTTGCAATTAGAGCTTACAGCTTATGGTCAAATACCATCGAAATTCCACTTTAGTACTGGTTCTTACATTACATAGATTTAACTTTAAAAACTTGAATCGTTTGAAACCACGAATAACAATCTATACATTCTCCAACTACACACAATCTTAGCGTATTTTACATTCTCCACTGTAAATTACACTCTAAGCGAGAGAATTGGAAAAAAAAACTCAAACAAATAGAAGATGAAAATTTGTGCTTAGAAAAAAAAAAAAAAAAGCCATGCGCTTCAGTTTGGCCAAATCATCGAGTGGAGCTGGAATAAGAAAGGCTATACATAAAATAGTCAGCGAAAATCGTTCTCATGCATGTAAAAAATTACTAACGTAAGCTATTACAATAAAAAAAAAAAAAAAGAAGAAACAAACCAATCAGAAAAAAAATCAAAATTGTCAAAAAACAAAAATAAAAAAAAATTATAGAAACACATGGCAGGCGTTAGCTAAGAGGCCAGGGTTAAGAAGGATCTAATAGTACCTTCCCCCTCATCACCACCCTCCGAATCCTCTAATATAGCCGGATAGCTTTGATCTTTCTTAGCTATCACGTTGGAATTATTCATAGTCAATCTCTGCATCTTATGTACCATCGCAATGGCGTTCATTATTTGCTATAAAAAAGAACAAAAAATGAAGACAAGGAAAAAAAAATACAAAAATACGAGTACGGACAGAATTCGAGAATCGCTTTTGACAAAATTAATTACGTAGGTAGGTATAACTAATCAAATGAAACAAAAAAAAAATAGATAGGTATTATAAGAGTAAGTATCTAGAATATCTAAATGATTTTCTATTTAGTATCGTAAAAGTATAGGTAAGTCGATGAATACGACTTCATGAGATATTTTTTTTTTAATAAATCGATTATCGAATATCCTATATTCCCAACTACGAGTAATTGGACTGAAAATCTACCAATGTACGATAAGTATTCGTTCATGTGTTGGGAAGTAGGTTATATGAACGATTTATCGTATAGAAGTCTGCTTATGGTAGAATTTTCTTCGTAGGCTTAATAATATTTTTCAAATACAAATATCAAATGAATGTGCTCCGACATGAATAATGCTCATTCAATATCAAAGGAGTATTATTATTATTTGTAGATTTGATAAAATTTAGTTCATTTGAAGTATTCGTAAACTGACAACCGTCTTAGGCTATTGGTAGCTCACCGAAGTATTATACTGAGAAGTATCTAACCTACATCACGTTATTTAGCTAGGTCTAGGTAGATAATCAGTTAACGTGTAAAGTGAATAATAAATATAAGGATACGCAGGGCGCAGCATTTTAAGCGCACCATTTTTTTTCACATGGGTAATAAATACATCGATTTTATTATTTAGATAAGCCAAAAAAAAAAAAAAAAATCAGCCAAACTCTTATAGTTTATGAAGGTTTATAGATGAACGAGCGTAATATGTCCAGTTGAATTAATTCGAGTAATATCGTTGATCATCATTCGAAAAACATTACACGTCGATGGTAAAGATGATTTTTTTTTTACGGTAAAAACATTTAAGCAAAAGAATTTTCACACTTTGATTCTTTAATGAACGAATGAATCGAATTGCAAACGACTCGAACATTGAAGGAGTTGATTTGGTGATGAATTACACGATATTTCTAAGATATACCAATTTTTTCGAGATGAAAATATGCAACGGGAACGAATTCTCACGTTTCAGTTTAGTCAAAGAACGAATGAATCGAAATGAAGAACGACTGAATCAGTGGAATAATTCGTTGTTGATGAACTACACGGAATATTTTTAATACAGCGATTTTTTCGATGTACTAGAAGCATTAAAGTGAACGAATTTTTACACTTTAATTTTGTCAATGAACGAATGAATCAATAATTGAACGACTGCGTCAATAAAGGAATTCAGTGTCGAGGAATTACACAAAACATCTTCAATATACAAATTATTTTTATGTAACAGTATCAAGGTGAAGGAATTTTAACATTTTAGATTCGTAAATGAACGAATGAATCGAATCTCAAACAAGTGAATGATTAGAAGGATTCATTTATCTATGATTTACACGATACGTTTATAACATATCAGTTTATTCCTGCATGAAAATATTCAGTGGAATGAATTTTCAAATTCAAATTTCATCAATGAATCATTCACGAACGACTTAAATCCACTAATTTTTTGATGTAAAAGTATTAAGGCAAATGAATTTTTCCGTTTCAGTTTGGTCAGTGAACGAATGAATCGAATTGTGATTCGCGAACGACTGAATCATTTGAGGAGATCATTTGTTGATTAGCTATACACAGTACGTTTATAACATACTACGTTTTACAAGATTAAAGTATTTGAGGGCATGAAATTTCACACTTTGATCACACTAATGAATCGATTCGCGAACGACTGAACCATTTAATAAGTTTCATAATTAATGAACTACTCGCCATGTCAATAACGTATCTATTTTGTCCAGGTTAAAGTACTCGGGTAACAAATTTTCACGTTATGGTTCGCTTAATGAACGAATGAATCGAATCGCGAACAACTGAATCATTGGACAAAATGTCAATAGCTCACAAGTTTTTTCCAAACAAAAAGTATTCATTAAAGAGAATGATTTAAAAGTATCAATTTTGCTAATGAATTAATGAATCAATTCGCGAACGACTGAATTATTTGACCACTTGGAGACCAACAAAATATGTTAATAAAAACCTGGCTTTTTCGATATAGGTAATGGTATTCAAATGAAAGAATTTTCATGCTATGGTTCCCACAATAGATAAATGATTTGTATCGTGAACGACTGGCTCAATACATCAAAGATGCGTCATTTTTTTTTGAAATTTTGTTAGGAAGTAAAATCATTTAAGGGAATGAATTCTTATGCTTTAATTTCGCTGACGAATGAATAAATTGATCGGCGAACGATTGAATCATTAGGGGAAAAATAGACTACAAAGCATGTCAAAACTGTATAGAGTTTTTCGAATCAAAAAGTATTTAGATGAAAGAGTTTTCACAGTTCAATTCCTCTAATGAACCAAATGAATCGATTCCCGAGCAATTCAATCACAGTTCAATTCCTCTAATGAACCAAATGAATCGATTCCCGAGCAATTCAATCACAGTTCAATTCCTCTAATGAACCAAATGAATCGATTCCCGAGCAATTCAATCATTTTAGAAATTCATACTACACCAAGGATTAATACATCTGACAACTACGCTCTCAAAATATACAAAATATTCATAGAAAATAAAACAGAATCCTGAATCATTCGCGAACGATTTCGTTCACATTTGTTCTCGAACGAAAACAAATAATAATTTCGTATGCGCGGAAATATCAACCGCTCAAAAAAATTAAAACGTTTTGTTAAACTCAATATGCTCAAAAAAATTAAGAAAGTTGATATTTATCCGTGAAGAAATTCGTTCGCGAATGATTTCATGTTCAATTTGAATGAATGAACTGATCAACAAAGACCATGTTAAATTCAAAAAAATTTTTCACTAGAAGAAAGCAAATCATCAGAATTTATAAACAAAATCATTCGCGAATGATTCGGTCAAACAACGAATGTCGCTCACAAATGATTCGTTCAGACAATCAATGAATGTAAATTCGATCATTATTAATACATTTCTTATTCGTATCACAATGAGTAAAATTTTGTTTCTTCCTCAACACATTTTGATGAATCACATTCCCCTCTCCTCCAGGGAACATGATTCTTTCTTAGGTCCAAACAACAGCATCATTGATTAACAGTAGCACGGTCAAACTGCATTAGTTGTTTTAGAAATAACGAAAAATTCGATGATACATAACTTAATAACTAATGAGCCACTGAATTCATTACTGTTCGTTCGCGAACGAATCGTTCAATAGCATCAAGCAAAAAGAATCAAATTACGGAAGATCGAAAAATATCTAAGTTAATAAGGTAAGTTTACTATTCTTCTTCGAAAGTCTTGATGAGTGAATTTCACCCGACAACGATTCTTTTCGAAGTCGTTCACGAACAATTCATATTACAAACTTATGCTGAATCAACCAACACATCACATACCATGTACTTTTGGTTGTTGTAGAAATCTCGACAATTGATGAAATAGGCTTCTTAGTACGGAACCGACTCGTTTTTAATCGTTCACGAATGATTTGTTCATTTAATGATGAATCTTTCGCGAACGATTTGTTACAAACATGATTATAATTGAAAAATAAGGAGTCAACAATCAATACGTGAAATAACTCGAGTGGAAAAAATTTTCTAAAACGTTCGCGAACGATTCGTTCAATTTATAACGAATCAATCGCGAACGAATACTTGAAAAATCGTTCGAATTGAAAGAAAATTTGCAAAAAAAATTCTCGTCAAATGAAAAACTCCAGATATAACATGAAATTGAAAACTTTTTTCAGTGTTACCAATATTTCGCACAAAATTCCGCCAAAACATTGAAAAAAAAAATCCATCGAATACGATATTACTCGAATTAATTTGAAAAATTAACCACGCCGCGTAGGTATCTACAAACATTTTTAAAATAAGAAATTAATACGATATTACCTTCCATCTAGACTTGGCGAAATTCTTCTTCAATTGAGCTGATACAGTACTATGGATATCTTTACTGCTGGCCGTGTTACCGGAGATCCTGCACATGTATAGAATTACAATAGACACCCGGCTTGTAAACAATATCGACCTAATGTACTTAGATATACATTATACCACACACACCCATATGTATCGATATGCTCGTACAAAGTATATTATTTCAACGAGAAAATAAAAAATTACACCTACCACGGATGTGCTAGAGCTTGACGACATGTGTAACGTTTTTCCACATCGACGCACATTAGCTTACTAATGAATTCTTTAGCCGAATCGCTGATATCGTCCCAGTACGGAGAGTCGAATTCGAAATCACCTTCAAATACATACGAGAGAGAGAGAAAAAAATCACATTACGTTTATTTTTCAAAAGCCGAGTTACTGGCGAACGAATGTTATTTCATTTTATTTCTTTTTCAACTCAACATCGTTCGAAGTAGATAGCTAGCTAGGTACATAAGAGATAGATGTACGTTTAACAGACCTTTTAATATTTGCGCAAATAAGTTAGCATCGTTTTCGTCGTAAAAAGGTGGATATCCGCATAATAAAATATAAGAAATGACTCCGATACTCCAAACGTCTACCGCTTTTCCGTACGGTTTCTGCGCTAAAACTTCTGGAGCTGTTTAAACATACCGCATAAATGTAAACGACGCGAAGCTGCAAATGCTTCCAGTTTTAATGAACATACGCTCTATCTTTATAAGAGAAAATTAATTTCGTTACCAGCGTTTTCGCATTCACTTCCCTTTCCATATTCATTCGAAAGTTTCGCTAAAACTCTTCATTGCATCTCACCCTCTATCCCTCCTCCTCCTCCTCCTCTTTGTACCCATTATTCATTTGCTGCCTCTCGTCGTACATAGGCTCGAAAGCATCGCATCGCTCAGTGTAACCTATTTTTTGGTCTTGCCTCTCCCCCAGCCCCCTCACCCATTATCTTTCTTCAGTCGGTACGTTTCACGCTTTGTCTTCTACCGTTTCACTTTGTTTTATTTCATCTCTTTTCTAACCATCTGCTCTCAAATGCTACGATAGCTGACGATGTAACAGGAAGAGACGTGGATGTTTTTTTTTTCTGTATGTTTTGCTGTGCTATTCAAATATATCGCGATTCTTACCAACGTATCCGGGCGTTCCGCACGCCGTAGCCATTATTCCAGATTCTTCCATTTTTGATAGGCCGAAATCACTAATCATTATTTTACTATCGTCGTCCGGACTGTAATATAGTAAACTTTCTGGCTGTAATTTAAAATCAACGTGTGAATTAGTTTTGTAATATAATAAGGAACTAATTTTTCATACTACAAAAAAAGCTTCGAATTGCGATATTTTTTCAGCCTAATTTTCTGGGTAATAATGGCAACGAGGAGCACGAGTACACTTATGACTTTGAAAAAAGCAACACCGGGCAATGTCTTCTCCTGAACAGAACGAGAAAGGAGTGTTAGGTAAAAATTCATTATAGGAGGATGAATAATTGGAAATCCTACAATAACATATCATGCACACGTACCGATTCCATTCTACAACAAATTTTGACCCTTAACTCAATCTGGTAAGAGAGGTGCTAGAAAGAAATTCAAAAAACGACGAGAACTGTCTCTGAATTTATTTTTCTAGACCAAGAAGGGACAGGGACGAATCAGGGCTTGAGGTGAAAGAATGGAAATTCGCATACTCCCATTTTTCAAGGTGGTGAGCTCGAACGTCAGCGTGAACGTTCATGCAAATGAACCGGCTCCGAGATAAGCCGATTTTATTGAAACTTGGAAATAAATATTACCTTTCTTTAAAGTACTGAATACGAATTCACTTACGGAAATCGGTGCAAATGAACCGGTTTTAATATGAACTGGTTTTATTATAAAAATTTTGTCCCTCATTTTTTTCCTGAAAATTTCTGTACTTCCGTTTTCTGGATTCGAATTCTATACGCCGGTTTCATTAATATGAAAAAAAACTGTTAAAATCTCATTGAAAATTAAGTAAAAAATTGACCCAAAATGAGTTGAAAATATAGAAAATTGATCAAAAATTACGAAAACAAAGTTGCAAAAAATGTGGAAATTGATTAAAAATCACTAAAAAATAATGAAAAACATGCAAAACAATAACAAAAAATGAAAAACCGTTAAAATTCATTCAAAATGCGGGAAATTAATTAAAAATTACGAAAAAATGTAAAAATTGGCTTAAAATATGAAAAACTTGTTGAAAATCAATAAAAATTGAGTAAAAAATGTGAAAATTGATAAAAAAATGTGTAGATCGTTCAAAAATTATTAAACAAATGTTAAAAAACACTTGAAACAGGACAAAAAGTATGTAAAAACCCTTAAAATTTATTCAAAATGCGGGAAATTGATCAAAAATTACAAAGAAACGTGAAAATTGACCTAACATATGAAAAAATTATTAAAAATCAATGAAAATTGACCAAAAAATTGAATTAAACATGCAGGAAATATATCACAAATTACGAAAAAATGTTGAAAATAAGGTGAAAATTGACTTAAAACATGAAAAAAGTCGTTACAAATCCCTGAAATTCAAATAAAAAGTTGACAAGAACGTTTAAAAATGTATAAAAATCAGCTAAAACTACGAAAAAAATCATTACAATTTATGGAAATTTGGGTGAAAAATTGACACAAACACAAAAAATGCAGAAAGTTGATAAAAATGTTAAATGTTTTTTTTTTCAATTTTTGGCATTTTTTTGCAATTATCAATGAACATTGGGGATTTTTCCACATTTTTGGTCATTTTTCACTAGATTTTTACATTTTTTCGTAATTTTCGATGACTTCAAACAATTTTTATAGGGTTTTCAATTTTTTTTAGTATTTTTGAATGAATATCTTATGTTTTTTCATCTGATTTTGTGTAATTTTTAAATTTTTACACATTTATAAACATTTTTTTGTGATTTTTGGACGAATTCTTTATATATTTTTTACGCATTAATGTCGATTTTTTTCACCCAATTTACAATATTTCTCAATGATTTTTTTTACATTATGAATTGATTTCACTTTTTTTCGTCAATTTTTCATATAATTTTGATTTTTTTAACGTTTTTTTTTTGTTTCAAATTTTAGGTAAACTTTTAGACATTTTTCAGCATTTTTTCGAGATTTTCGCTCAATTTTATGCATTTTTCATGCATTTATGTCGGTTTTTGATCCAATATTAGATGATTTTTATATAAATTTTTCATATACATCAATTTTTACTAATTTTTTTCCTGATTTTTGTGAAATTTTCAACATTTATCGCTGATTTTTGTCAGTTTTTTACCCAATTTCCAATGATTTTCAACGATTTTTGTTTAATATTTCAGACCATGACTACACATACCAAATTTCAACTTCATAACTCACTTTGGTGGAGAAGATAGGGGAGGAACAGCTCCTTTTCAAGGTCAGAAAGAGGGAAAAACCTTATACCCCCCCCTCTCCCCAAATAGACATATGGGGTTGATTTTTTATACGTTATACAACTTTGGATTCTCCATCGATTGACTCAAAAAGAAACAATTTTTGTGTTTTGGCCCCGCAGCACCCCCACCCCCAAAATGAAGAAAAAGTAAATTTTGACCCAAGGTCATCCCCACTCATATGCATCTAATTCGCAAGCAATCTGAGCCGATTGACCGAATTGGAGTGATTTTGGTCAGTATCAAGCAGAGTAAATAATTTAAATGTTCGAGAAAAAAAAATAAATAAATAAAAATAAACATTTGACATGGCTAAAAATTGTCTTAATGGGGATTTTGCTCGTATCCTCCCCCTCAACGACCGTTGATAGATAGACTGTAATAGACGGGGTTTCATCTACCATATGACATAGAAAATCAGGCTAAAAATCTAAATTTATGATACGAATAGCAATATTTTTCTAATTCGAAAATTATTTCTATCTCTTGGCAATATAAATGATAATCTAATCGTACGATCACAAGTACAGAAATTTTGAAATTTCAATTAACAAAACTTCGAAAAAAAATTCACCCCACGAATTAATTTTACGATTCATTAGTTCACTACCTCTCAAACGTTGAAATAAATACATACCAATGTAATGTATACAGGGGAGAGAAAAAAAAAGCTTATATATGCCTGTCTTTTAAAACTTAATCGATAAAACGAGCATTCATCAAGTAAGTAAAAAAAAAAAAAAAAAAAAAAAACACCTCGACATGAATATTTGCCAGATCATTAAACGTCGAGTTCTTTC
>FIZR01027229.1:0-52651 GCA_900060175.1 Ferrisia virgata
ACCCAAATTCGTCGAGTTTTTTCGGTTCAGACCACGTCCCCCAAATCACCTGTTTACGAGTCCATTCTCCCCCCCCCCCGGTCATTTGTGCAATGATAAAATTTTGAAACTGTACTTTTTCGCATAAGGCAAATAATACCGACATTTTGGCAGCTCTTTTTTTTTGGTTCTCAAAAAAGGAAGCTGCTGAAATTTAATATGTAAATTTAGTAGGGAGCCTAGATGTGCCTTTTGAGGGTTTCGACTTTTCAGCCCCATTTCTATCCCTCACATCCCCAAATGTGTGGTTTTTTCTTATTTTTTGAGTTTGTTCCTTACATAACTCTACTCCAAATTGTGCTAGAAACTTGAAATTAGGTATGTATATTCATTTGAGAACTTAGATGTGCCTTCCTTTTCTATCCCCAATGCTGATTAGGAAAAAAGCACGAATTTAAATACCCAGTTATTTGGTGGAATGGGATTTCCATCGAAGTCATATCCTTTTGGATCAACCCAAACGTAATAATCTGTATAAGGTGCGATTCTGTTGATGGAGTTTTGAAACCATTCGTGTTCGTCGCTACTGTGATTTATCACCAAATCCATAATAAAACGTAAACCTGAAAATAAAATAGACCATATTAATCGTATTAGTTCTGAATTAATTAAATTACCCCGGCTTGATCGACTACTTACCTCGAGCACTCATTTCTTTCATTAATTTTTCAAAATCTTCCATCGTTCCAAATTCAGGATCGATTCCAATAAAATCGGTGATATCGTAGCCTCCATCAGCCATCGGCGATGGAAAAAAAGGCGGCATGTAAATGGTATCAACTCCGATTTCAACCAAATAGTCCAACTTTGAGATTAATCCTTTGATATCTCCTATACCGTCTCCATCGCTATCTTTGAAAGATTTCGGATATATTTCATAAATATTCGCATACTTCCACCAGCTCTTATCGTACGCGCCAACACCGAAGTACACGACTGATAAAATTAATATAGATTGAAAAAGTCTCATTTTGTATAAAATCACACACGTCTCGATTACTTGATCGATAGGAAAAAACAAAGCTTACTGTAGAGTAATACGAATTGCAACTGCTATGTCCATTTCATCATCTAACTTTATATTTAAATATTTTTTTCGAGGTCATTTTCCATATTCTTTAAATTAAGCTAGGTCTATGAGTGGGTACTCAAATTAAAAAGGTACTCATTTAATCGAAAGGTTATTATATCCAGCATGGGTATGTCTATGTACATACTCACTCGTACTTACTTAGGTGGCGTACGTGATGCTTGAGTCGTCGACTCGTCGCTGTCAATGTCTTTTTACTAAAATAGCCATGACGTAAATATTATTTTTAAATTTTTTATTCACATTTTTTATTTTATACTTAACGTGGGGTGGGTAATTTCATCACTTAATCCAATACGGCCTCGACGTTGAAACGGTACAGACGTGAAAAGTCGGTCTTTGCTCGTCCTCTAACCTTTGTCAGCGAAGTTAATGCTGCTAGTAGAAGTTTTTTTTTTTTTTTTTATTTATTTTTATGTACATTTTGATTAAAATGGACGCGATATGATGGTATTTTTATGTTCGTAAAAAACATATGTTCGCGATTATTCTGGCCTTATTTGCTATGAAAATTGTAAAACGTGTTGTGATTTTCCAAAAAATTCGTTGTGTATCAGCTTAGGTCAAAATTTTGCTTTATTTTTGAAAATCATTAGTTTCGTTAATTATCAAAAAATTGAAAAGAAAATTATGAAAAGGCTACAGCAGGGTGAGGGGTGGGGTGCCAGAATTTAAATTTTCGAAGAGATTATTTACGCATTGGCAACAGATGATTTTTAAGCGTATTTGCGATTTTTTATCTAGTCACGGGGGGAGGGGGGGAGTAAAAAATCTCCTTAAGGAGGAATTTTTACATTAATTTTTTTCTCCGCGAAATTTTGATCTATTTTTTTTCAATTTGGTGTAAAGGTGAAAAACTAATCAATTTTTTTTAATATTAGTTTTTTTTTTTCAAAAAGTTTTATTTTTTAAATATAGAAAATTTTTTATTAATTTAATATAAAAATTTTACTTTATAATAAATTAAGTTTATCTTAAATACTGGTTCAATAGATTAATAGATTTATTAGATTTTTAGGTTAAAATGGTATGTAGGGGGAGTGTTTTGGAATTTTTTCAGATTTTTCGGACCTTTAGTATGATCTTGAAATGGGTTTTAAAAACTTTGAGGAGGCTTGTAAGCCGTCATTTTAGGGCTGAAAACTTGTAAAAATTTTCTCAAGATATTAGGAGTATTTTATACACCTTCCATATTCTTTTAAAATTTTTTAGAGCGGTAGCCTCTTCTACAGCCTTCAAAAATCCTTTTTTTATTACGTTAAATATCAAATTACCGACTAAATAATTCCTACTTTTGAAGGCTGTAGAGGGGTCCACCATTTTATAAAATTTAATAAAAATGAGGGAGGTGTAAAATACTCTTAATAAATTGAGAAAATTATTTCGAATTTCCAGCTATAAAATAAGGACATATAAACCCTGTTAAAAATTTTAAAACCCCATTTCAAAGTCATAATAAAAGTCCGAAAAATCTGAAAAAATTCCAACAAACTCCCCCTGGGTATCTCCACTTTGAAAAAAATCGGTCGAAAATTCCGTAAAAATCTCTCCGAAAGTGAATTTTTCAGTCTCCCCCGCCCTCCTCAATCTCGACGAGATTAAAATCTTGAAAACGTTTTAAAATCATATTTTAGCAGCGCCTAAATAGTCTCTTAAAAAAATTGATTTGTGAGATCTAAGGGCAAATCGTCCTCCTTACCCTGCTATGACATTCTTCACAAGTAGAATTACTGTACATTTTTAAATCCAAATTGATTGAAATCAGATGATTTATCAAAATTGCTTAAAGAATGATATTTTTATGTTTTTTTTTAATAATGTTTTTTAGATCGTTAACAATTTTTCTTAATGAAATTTGTGGAATACACATACCTACCTCCATCTGAGGTAGATTTTTACCACTGTTCACCTTTTTAGGGGTTTTCAATAAATACCCCAGTTCTCAGTATAGAAACATATGCGGTATAAATGATTCAAAAAGTCAAAAAAAAATTTTTTAAGTGCGCTTCTTAGTCTTCCATAGATGAAGTTTATCTCTTTTGGTGAAATTTTTTTCAAAAACAAAAATTTTCTTCGTAGTTTTTTAAAAAAATGTGAAAAAATAATGCAAAAAGTGATATTTTTTGAAAATCTTTGAAAATAGAGCTAATGACAAAAACTTGTTACTAATGATTATTGTGGATATAACATTAATAATAATTCTATCTTCGATAAAAATTTTCTTGATTAAAGAAATCAAGTTAGAAAAATAAAATTTTCACTTTCTTGTTTTACGGTTGAGTGGCCCCGTCGTTTTTACCTGTGTGTTACCTGTGTTTTCACGTGCCGTGTACTGCCGCTAGGCCAGAGGCACGGGATTAGATAGCGAAGAGATTAAATTTTTTGGAAAATATTGGAAAAGGCACATCGAAGGCCCCTACTGAATGTACATACCTAAATTTAGGTTCCTAGCTCAATTCGGAGGGGAGTTATACCAGAATCAAACTCAAAAAATTAAGAAAACGAGGAAACCTGACCTGAAAACCACATTTCTGGGGCTGTGAGGGGGTGCAACGGAGCTGAAAAGTAAGAAAGACCTCATATTTCCCCTCCTAATTGACTTAGGCGGTTGATTTTTGGATATGTTGTGCAAATTTTGGTTCTCTATCAATTGGCTCAAAAAGAGACTATTTTAGCGTTTTTGGCTCTTCACCATCCCCTCCCCTAAAATAAGGCAAAACTGAATTTTGACCCAAGGCCATCCCCACTCATATATATCTACTCTGCCGCCAAACTGAGCCGATTGACCAAATTGGAGCGATTTTGGTCAGTATCGAGCAGAGTAAATGATTTTAATGTTCGGAGAAAAAAATAAATAAATATCTGACATGGCCAAAAATTGTCTTAAAGGCGTTCTAGAAGCCCAAAAATGATTTTTTTAATACCCCCTCCCCTCACACCCTTCACATCTACAGCCTCTACTAGATGTACATGCCAAATTTCAAGTTCCTAGCCCAATTTGGAGGAGAGTTATGCGAGGAAAAAAATTGCATAATAGGAAAAACCGACCAAAAAACCCAAATATTTGGGACTATGAAGGGGTGTATTGGAGCTGAAAACACGATAGCCCCAAAAGTCACTTTCAGGGGCTCTACTGAATGTATATATCTAATTTCAAGTTCTTAGCATAATTTGGAGAGAGTTATGCGAAGAACAAACTAAAAAGATGAGAAAACCTGTCGAAAAAAGCACATTTTCAGGGCTGTGAGGGGGTAGCAACGGACCTGAAAAGTTGGGACGCCCAAAAGGCACATTTAGGGCTACTACTGAATGTACATACGAAATTTAAACGTCCTAGCTCATTTTGGCAGGGAGATAGGGATGGGGCAGCCGTTTTTCAAGGTAATAAAGGGGGAACACTCTCATATCTCCCTTCCTAATTGACTTAGTAGGTTGATTTTTTGATATGTTAAACAACTTTAAATTCTCTATCAATTGACCCAAAAAGGAACAATTTTTACGTTTTTGGCCCCTCAGCACCCCCTCCCCCAAAATGGGACAAAACTGAATTTTGGTCCAAGGTCATCCCCACTCGTATATATCTAATCTGCCGTCAAACTGAGCCGATTGACCAAATTGGAGTGATTTTGGTCCCTATCGAGCAGAGTAAATGATTTTAATGTTCGGGGAAAAAATTAATTAAAATTAAAATAAACATCTGACATGGTCAAAAATCGTCTTAATGGTTTTCTAGAACCTCAAAACGTATTTTTTTGGTATGCCCCCCCCCAACGCCGTTGGTTGATATACTGTAATAGCCTGGTTTTCATTGTTGATATGACATAGAAAATCAGGCTAAAAAGTTGATAAGTCATTATCATGACGATGACTTGAACAAATATCTGCGATGTACCTATATAGATACCTACTTACTGTTCATTATTTTTTAGTATGTGTGAGTAAGTAAGTATAGGTATACACGTGTAAGTATCTCCACTTGAAATTTTTTTGAAACGCAATATTTTTCAACAATAAAACGATTGTAAGGTGTGCATACTTTCACCATATTTTGAATTTCTCAACTTGAAATTTCCATATTTAAGAGTAAATACATATATTTTGTATATTCTGCACAACTAATTAAAATTCTCAAAGTGTCTAAATTTCGATTATTTTGTGTTTGTTTTGTTTTTAGAACCATGATATGTATAATTTTTATTTTGAAGGGTTATGATTCGATAATATTTTGTAATATGATCGAGTTGTATTGACGAATACTGCTATAATTATAAATATTAATAACGTCACGATCTATTTATAGATTTAATTTTTTAATCGTGATTTTTAAACCTATCGTATTCTGATTACTAGACATTCGTAAAATTTGCGAATCAGTCTTAATAAAAATTAATTATATTAAAATAGTAATAAAGATTATAAATATGATAACAGAAAAAAAGTAATTAAATGCCATTTGAGTCATCGTAATGATCGATAATCTACTTCTGATATGGTGCGAGTACGAGTGCAGATTGAGGTCTAAGTACTGATAAACTTGGATAATTCGAAGTTGTTTCGATTACGGAGCTGTAAAATAATTTTAAAAAATGGTTATTATCGGAGAAAACGGATAGGTCTACGCCTTGTATTTATTTTATCCTTCTTACCCTTTCTTGTATCCGGAATTGGGACTGGAAGCCACGACGATGTAAGTTGTTGAAATATTTTCAAGATGGTCTTCGATGTGAAAATCTATAGGCTCGGTTTCAGTTCCCAAATTCATCAATGTAATATAAGTCGATCGTTCGTACGATCTAGAAATGGCTAATATCCATTTTGAAATAATATGAAATTTGTAATCGCCGTACTTAAAAGGTTCTGTTTTTCGAACGGTCATTAAATCTTTGAAATAATTCAAAGTACTATTTTCGTTATTTCTCTGTGTTTGAACGTTAATATGCCAATAATTTGGATGCACTGTTAGCCACGATTTTTCCGCCGAAGTGAAACCTGCAATGGTAATTTAAAAATACGAATTGAATTGAAGAGCTCTTTTCCAATGTAATCCGAGTCATTTTTATTCAAATGTGAGTTATGTGCGCTTTGCGCCATCTTATGGTATGCAGTGGAGAAAGTAATTGGTAGGTATTTTCACATTTATGTTCAGCCACAGAAGTCATGGAGTTCACAGGTTTAATGGTACCACTCGAGGAGTAAGTTTTCCCTACACGTAGCGCTGTTCAACAAATGAGCAATTTCAAAATTTTGATCCGACCTTCAATTTAGGTAGCGTACCTTGTAGATGGAAATTTTTCCTACAAATTTTTTCATATGCAGATTTTACTTATCTTCATTTTTGAAAGCGCAGCATTCGTTTGAATTTTATGAGCCCCTTCAAATAATCAAGATAGGCAAATTTCGTACACAGCCAAAAATGCAGCAAAAAGTCTTATTATTTGTACAACAGCCCACTATTCAACACTACTATTTGAGCAGTTTGCAGTTTTTTTTCAAAATTTTACATTGCCCCACTCCCCTTCCCCTCCCCCTCCCGTGTAAAATTTAGGTGACAAGAAATTTGCCATAATCGTGCTTTTGAATGGTGGGCCTTATAGTGGACAACTTTTGCTACATCTTTGGTTGATATACAAAATTTGCCTATCTTGATTATTTGAAGGGGCTTATTAAATTCAAACGAATGCTGCGCCTTGAAAAATGAAGGTAGGCAAAATGTGTATATAAAAAAATTTGTTGGAAAAATTAATGTCTGCAAGGTTCACTACTTAAATTGATGATTGAAGTCGAAATTTTTTAATTGCTCGTTGGTCATATTTTTAAACGTCTGTAGACGATACCCACGAGGAAGAGAGGGGCTTCAAGTGATACCATTGAATTCGCATCTACACGTACTATACATCTATGATAATTTCATTTCTTAACTATAAGAGTCTGTGGCTGGCTCAACTTCAATTTCAGTGTTGCCAGCGATTAATAAAGTAGCTGGTTTTGGCCTAAGTCGAAGTATGTCTGGTTTCCAAGATACTCTCAGTAAATATATTTCGTAATAATTATTGGAAAAAATAAACAAAAATTTTGATGACGAGTGCTTCATAGTGTTGTTGATGTCTTCCAGGGTGACATAATGCCAAAATATGTGTTATTGACTTTCAATTATTGCTTTAATGTGCGAATGCGAGCCATTTTATTAATTTTCTACTAAAATGCAACTGTAAGAAGAGTAAAAATCAAGAATCTATTTTCCTTGAAATATTATAATTATGTGAATTGAATAAAAGCACCGCTTCGAATTGCTTTTTTCCTAATCATTAGTAAGGGTCCTTAGGAATGAGGAGGGGGGAGGTGCGATGGAGCTAAAAAATAACCCATCAAAAGGCACATCCAAGACGTATACTAAATCTACATACCAAACTTCAATTTCGGGTCCAATTTGGAGGAGTGAGGGGGAGGAGAGATACGCGAAGAACAAACTCAAAAATTAAGGAAAAACAACCAGAAAACTACATATTCAAGGTATAAGGGGGTGAAATGAGACTGAAAAGTAGGGGAGATAGGGGAGGGAGAGTCCTTTTTCAAGGTCAAAAAGGAGAAAAACTCTCATATCTCCCCTCCTAATTGACCTAAGGAGCTGATTCTTAGATGTGTTATACAACTTTAGATTATCTATGGATCGGCTTGAAAAGAAACAATTTTTTCGATTTTAGCCTCTGAGCACCTCCTCCCCCAAATTTGGGCATAACTGAATTTTGACTTGAGGTCAACCCCATTCCGGAATATTAAATGTTTCACTAATCTAGGTCTATTTTTTGAATTTTATCTATTTTTGTCGGTATCGAGATGAGCAAATAACTTTTAATTTCGGAAAAAAATTAATAAATATCTGTCGAAGCCAAAAATGGTTGTAATAGTCTTCTAGAACCCCAAAACGGATTATTTGACCGTAATAGCCTGCTTTTCATCGATTATATGAAACTAGAGCAACGTTGCCTTATCTACAAATTTACAAACTTTGACCTTTTCTAGACCAATAAAGTTCAAATTTTTTCTCAGCAATTTTTTTTAACCTGGTTTCCTTCAACCCATCAACTCGTTCCACTTTTGGACAAATAAATCGTATGATCAAACATACTGTGATGTTTTTTGAAAAATCATTTTCTTTGACTTACAAAAGAATTTTTTCAACTATCCGGCTGCGAATTGAATGCAACTTAGCTGGACTGAAAGAGCGTACTCGAAAACCCCCTGACCGAAGTTTTCAACTGCTGAAATTTATTTTAGGATATTTGGTGAATTTTTGAAAATTTTTACTGATGAATGCAGTAAAAATACATTACATATTTCAAAAGATATAATCTATTACGGTCATAAGAAAGAAAATTAAGCTTCTAAGTAATATTGACCACGCTAATCGATGTATCTTATTTTCCAGAGGTTCTGGATGCTCCAGCAATTTCTTTCCTCCAGGATTTGAAAAAATTGAAAATTGAATAAATTGAGTCATTTAATTATTTAGCAAAGGCTTGTTTGCTCCTCAACCTCATCCACATTGTTCAATGGAAAAAAATTTCCTAGCTCCAGTATCCATCAGCAGAAAATTTATTTCAACAGAATTTTTAAAATTCTTTAAAACTGCCGGATATGAATTTCAGCAATTGAAAGTTCTGTCTTCGCACATTAAGACCTATCCCGACATATTGAAGCAGTTTGTAATTTTTTAGGTAGATAGTTGAAGAAATTTTTAGCCTGATATTCTATGTCATATTGTCAATGAAAACCAGGTTATTGCAGTCTATCGATTAACGGCGGTATGGGGGAGGAGGAGGGAGGTGCGAATACCAACAAAATCCGTTTTAGGGTCCTAGAAGGCCATTAAGACAATTTTTGGTCATGCCAGATATTCATTTTCATTTATTTATTTATTTTCCAAACATTGAAATCGTTTACTCTGCTTGACACTGACCAAAATCGCTCTAATCCGGTCAATCAGCTCAGTTTGATAGCGGGTTTAGATATTTATGAGTGGGGATGACCTTGAGTCAAAATTTAGTCATGCCCCATTTTTGGAGGAAAGGGTTCCGCGGGGCTAAAATCGAAAAAATTGTTCCTTTTCGAGCTGATCGATAGACAATCGAAAGTTGCATAACATATCCAAAAATCAGCCTCCTAGATCAATTAGGAGGGAAGATATGAGGAGTCCCCCCTTTTTGACCGTAAAAAAGGACTGTTCCTCCTCTATTTCCTCACCAAAATGAGCTACGAAGTTGAAATTTCATATATACGTTCAGTATTGACCCTAGATATGCCTTTTGCGGCTCCCAACTTTTCAGTTTCTTTTCACCCCTCTTATACCTCGAATATATAGTTTTCTGACTGTTTTTTCTTATTTTTTGAGTTTGTTACTCGCATAAACTCCCCTCCAAATTATGCTAGGAAGTTGAAATGAGGTATGCAGAGTCAGTAAAGACTCTTGACGTGCCTTTTGGGGGTCTCAACTTTTCAGCCCAATTTCAACACCCGCCCTCTCCTCCCGCCACAGTTCTAAATTTGCGGATTTTTTAGTCGTTTTTTCTAATTTCTAATGTTTGTTCCTGAGTTAATTCCCCTCCAAATTGGACTAGGAAGTCAAATTTAAGTATGTAGAGTAAGTAATAATCCTACTTGTGTCTTTTGGGGGTTTTGACATCTTAGCCCCGTTAAACCGTTCCTATCCTCAATGCTGATTAGGAAAAAAGCATCACTTGCGGTGTCTTTTTTTTTTGTTTCGATTCTAAATTGGAAAAATGAAGGATAAGTTAATTGAAAATTTCAAAATTTGAAAACGCACGAACGTATTTCCACGAAAATTGGCATACATCTTAATGTCGACGTCCTAAATCAAGTTGTCGCATTTTCGAGGCGTTCTGGAGCCTCCAGCAAAACTTTTAGCTTATTAGGATCCAATCTAACAGATTGGGTTTTACTGGAATTTCCAACCGGACTGTCGAAAAAAAATATATATTTTTCGTTTGTTTGCAAATATTAAAAAAATGATTTTCAGCAACAGAAAATTGTGCTCTTTCTGTATCTAGCCAAGTTTTGTTCAAATCGCAGCCAAACTGTTTAGAAGATTCTGTAGTTGGCTCACTTTGGAAAACAGTTCTTCAATCTTATTCACGTGGATCGTTTTGAAATCAATTAATTACACTATCGTGTTGACCTCACCTGCATTTCTCGTATTGTCCCATTGCATCGGCGCTCTATGACGGAATCTGTTGTAAGGATCCTTCGCTTGAACCAGATGATTTGCTTCCATACTGAGCTCTTCTCCATAATACACCTGAGCTGTTCCGGGTAAGGTTGCAATCAACGCCAATAGAATAGAATTGTAATCGGTGTTGAAATTAAACAAACTTCTTCCTTTATCGTGATTTCCAAGCTGAACAAAATTACATAACTGTTCTGTATCTAATTCGAGACGAATAAATTCAGTTTTTAAACTAAAACGAAAAACTTACAGCCCAATTTGGTGCCCTGCCTTTTGGCACATTATCCAAATAACTGAGCAGGAAAGTTTGAAGCTCGCGTGCATCGAAATACGTATTCATAGTTGTCAGAAGAAAATTAAATGGTAAATGAAATTGCGGAAATTTTCTAGTCCCGTAGTATTTCATTATGCTTCGAATGCTTCCGTATGTTTCTCCAATTAAAGGTCTGTTTGAAAGGTTCAATATTATTTTCTCATCTTCTCGTAAGGTTGTAGGGATAAATTTATTAAGAAAAAATTACGTTTGATTGGATCTACCGGTTTTCCTATCGTATTGTCGAACAAACGTATTTAATTCGTTCACTAATTTAAATGTATCCGGATGATTGATTATATACGCTCTGTTTTCGGTAAATAATGTGAAAACTGTGTCATCAGGCTCAGCAGGCGGTACATCGCGGAGTTGTTCATCTTCCAGAAATACCATTGGCGCATCTACTCGAAATCCTGATACTCCTTTATTTAACCAGAATTTCATAATGTCCTGTAAATTGAAAAATCAGACGAATCTCGATTAGCATCATCATCATTTGAATTGCATAGATTTACTCTAAATTGTTACAAATAATAAGCTAACCTTTATTTCGGATTTAACTTTTTCATTTCTTAAATTCAGATCGGGTTGTTGGGGTGAAAAAAAATGCAAGTAGAACTGTTTCCTTTTTTCATTCCAAGTCCACGCGCTACCGCTTGTCAGAAATGAAAATATGCTAAACTAGAATAAATGTTTTCGTTAAAATGGCGGCGCTTTATTAGGCACATTGCGAAGATAGGCACAATTACAGTCTACAATCCAAACACGAAAAAGTGTTCATCCAGCGATCATTTTTGAGAACCAAAAAAATGAGCTGCCAAAATGTTGGTACTACGTGCATTATTTGAAAAAGTGCAGTTTCAAAATTTCAACACTGCATAATGGGGAGGGGAAGGGTAGACCCTTAAAAAAGTGATTTAGGGGATATGGTCCGAACCAGAAAAACTCGAAAGATTTGAGTTGAGGTACTTCCTCCGATATTAAATATGTTATTTTATTCTACTGCACTCTGCACAATTGCATTCTATTGCACATCAAGCGCAATTTTTATGCATTTCAGACGATTTTTGACAGTAAAACAGCTCTCTTTTGTCGGAAATATAGATGAGAACCAAAAAATACTCTTCAATTTTGTTGGATAAAATCATTTAGAGTCAATTATCCCGAAAATGCGCGAAAAATTCCTGCGCAATGTGAAGTAATGAAAATAAACAGGTTGGTCACCCCATCCCTCCCACCAAAATTAAGCCTTGAAATACTTGCTCAAAAATAGCGATGTGATGTATCAAAATAGGTCAAAATTTTGCCCCGAATCCGAAAATCATCATCATTCTTGATTTCGACCCCCCCCCCATCTCAATGGAGTTCGCCCCCAAACTAGAATTTTAGAGGCAAACCGAGGAAGTAACACCATTTACATGAAATGTAATTGGAATTTACGCAAGTCGAACAATTTTGGCTGATTAGTTTCAACTCTCAGCATACCTTGCCTTCCAAATTGAAACCCCCATTCCAACCCCTCCCCCTTCCATTCCGCCAAGTTATAATAAAAAAATTCATAAGAAAACAGCATTGTGGCGCATCGAAATGGTTTGAAATTTCGCGCTGAGTTCAAAAATCATAATAAATTTTTTATTTGACCCCCGTCCCTCGGCGTAGTTTTGCCCATAAATTGCAATTTGAAGAAGGAAAAATGAATGATTGACCTTATTAGATGAAACGTAGTTGCAATTTACACATGTTAGACTCCAGCAGTCGATCAGTTTCAATTTTGCAGCACGTATCAACTCGGAAAAAATTTCTACCCCTTGCACCTCCCACCCCTGCCACATCATAGCTGATAAAAACATTTATTTTGTAACATATCCGTGTAACATATCAAAATGCCTCAAAATTTCGCCCTGAATTTAAGAATCGCGGTAGTTTTTTAGTTTGACTTATCCCTCTTTTTTTTCTCTTTATTGTTATTTTTTTTTTTTAAAGGAAAAGATTGATGACAATTTTGTTTTTACTAAGCGGTAATGCTGAGCCTTGAAAATTTTTAACTCATTTTTAGCGAATATGGCGCCCAATTTTAAAATCATTCAAAGAATTTTTTCTGTCTGACAACCCTTCAATGAACAATAATTTTTGGAATTTTTTTGGAAAATGAAATTAAAACAATTTTTAGAAAAATTCATGTTTTGTGAATTATTTTATTCGAAGTCGTTTAGTTTCGTTCCTTTTTGAAGTTTCTATTTTTCGAAAATGAACTTTTTTTAAGATTATGTTCAATTTTTCAAGTTTTCTATATAAATGGAGTCTGTTTATTTATTTATTTATTTATTTATTTTAAGTGCTCAAAAGTTGAATTAAAATTAAAATCGAAAGAAAAACATTTAAATTAAAAAAAAACAGCTACCATTAATAGATAAAATTTTTTTAATTTTTTTCAAAAAATTAATAACTTTTTTAAAAATTAATTATATTATTTTGGAAACTTTCAAGAGAATATTCTATTTCAATGCATGTAGAAAAAAAATCCCAGCAAAGTTTCAAAAATCAAAGCCTGAAATATTGAGGTGGTTATTTTGATAGTTTTCTGAAAAATGTTCGGAAATTTCTTTTGAAAAAACAACTTGAAAAAATTTTCTGTAAGTTTTAAATTTCATTGAAACATTGATTTTGCAAATTTTTTAAGATATGTGTTTAAGAACAACCAAGATTGCTTCTCACCTATATTTTGGATTATAGAGCTGTGAGTTCTACAGCACTTTTTCGTGTTCGATCGTAGATTATCACTATACTCGATTCTTACCCAATTATTTGGTGGATTTGGTTTACCATTCAAGTCGTAACCTTTTGGATCAACCCAGACATAATAATCGGTGTATGGATCAATTTTATCGATGGATTTTTGAAACCATTCGTGCTCGTCGCTGCTGTGATTAATCACCAAATCCATTATGAAGTGTAAACCTAGAAATAAAAAGTATGAAATGAAATTTCCATCCTTTTATCCACATCCAACCAATTGTTAATGTATCACTTACCTCTAGACTTCAATTCTTTCATCAATTGTTCGAAATCTTCCATCGTTCCGTATGTAGGATCTATTCCCTTATAATCGCTTATATCATAACCACCATCAACCAATGGAGATGTGAAAAAAAGTGGCATATAAATCGTATCCACACCAATATCAACTAAATAATCTAATTTGGAAATAACTCCTTTGATGTCTCCCATACCATCACCATCGCTGTCTTTGAAAGATTTCAAATATATTTCGTAAATATTCGCGTGTTTCCACCATTCGGTGTTCAAACCAAAGACTGTGGTTGCGAACAATAGTAACAAATAAAATGTAACTTGTAATAATTCCATTTTTTTATTACTATACTTGAAGTGTAATTTGAATTTGAAAAATATGAAATCTCAATTTTGAAAAGAAAAAAAAATCACCATTTAATTAATTCACACAGATACAACTCGTTAACACTGAGGATGAACTAAAATAAAATTGTGAATTTAATTCATCGTCCATCGCTATTTAAGCTTTCATATGCACTTGGAAGTTTCTTTTAAAATTTTTGTTGTACAAGTGACGTGGTTTTTGGAGAGCAAATTATATGATGAAACGTGGATGAGCAGAAAATTTTGGATGCTTACGTCATAATAGTAATAATAGTGGCTTGAGTACTATTTCGCCAGTCATCTTGTTAAATTTATATTCATTTCGGTTGAGAAATAGCTCATGTTGCCGAATTGGTTCAATTTAAGGCACTCTAGTTGTTGAAAAAAAACTTGAAAGTAGATATTTCAAAAAAAGTAAACACGTTGATGAAACTACCTATATCTATGATTGTAAAATTTAAAATTAGCCACTTACGTTGCGGAAGATGTATTACGAAATTTTTCCAATGCATTTCGAGAATCGAAGAAATACTAGTTTGTGAGTGATCATCGAAGAATATATGGTACAGTAAAAATAACAAAAATTTTCCTTATTTATGTCAATTGACAGAGAATCAAAAGTTGTATAACGTATCCAAAAATCAATCTTCAAAGTGAATTAGGAGGGAGAATATGAGGGTTTCCCTATCTTTGACCCTGTGAAAGAGCTTCTCCTCCCCTTTCTCCCCGCCAAATTGAGCTAGGAACTTGAAATTTGATGTATCCATTTAGTTGGAGCCCTAGATGTCTTTTTTGGGGGTTCCGACTCTTTAGCTCCATTGCACCCTCTCACAGCCCCCCGAAAAAGTTTTTAATTGTTTTTTTTTTTCAATATTTTGGCGGAAGTTCATCCTCACTCATATATATCTAATCCGCCGCCCAACAGAGCCCATTGACCGAATTGGAGCGATTTTGGTCAGTATCGAGCAGAGTAAATAATTTTAATGTGAAGGGGAGGGGAAATAAAAAAATTAAAATTAATATCTGAAATGGCCAAAAATTACCTTAATGGCCTTCTAAGATCCCAAAACGAATTTTGTTCCCCCCCCCCCACCACTGCTGCTGGCCAATAGACTGTAATAGGCTGATTTTCATTGATAATATGACATATAAAATCAGGCTATCTGTTACGAACAAACGACCTATGGCCGTTGGTGGAAGGGGGGTGGGAGAGAATATCTAAAAAATCCGTTTTGAGGTCGTAAAGGACCTTTAAGACTATTTTTGGCCAGACGAAGTATTTATTCCTGTTTCGTTTCAATTTTAAATCCTCTCTCTCCCTCCCTCAACCTTCCTAAAAACTAAAAATCATTCGTTCAGCTCAATACTAGCCAGATTGGTGACGGATTTGATATTTTTGAATAGGTACGACCTTGGGGACAGAAGTAGAGCAATACAAGTTGTATTTATGTAGCCTAGATTGCCTATCCAAAACATTGTAGGGACAGTGCTGGAGGTATTTTAATTTGTTATTTTCGAAAAATTTTAATTGAAAAACAAAAGTGGTTAAGATGTGTAGTTCACTAAAAATACGGCACGTAGCTAGACATCTCTACCATTTTTAGTTTTTAAATTGGGATTTTTTGAAATTAGAAAATTTAAATACCTATAGCACTATCCTTACAATGTTTTGGATATGCAACTCATGTTACTCGAGCCCAACTAGTGTTGCTCTACTTGTGGTATGAAGGAGGTACTATCGAGATGGAACAATATGTATATTAGTTATAAATTGGAATCCCAACAAACTTGATCCTTGACGTATATGCTCTACCAATAAATCAACTGACAACGAAATTATTAAATTTTATTCTTTTCAATTCATAACTAGATGTCGAAAAAAACAAACAAAAAAAACAACATGGAAAATCTGACAAATTGATTGACAAAATGAAAATCCATTTCTCATAAATATTGATGTTTTACAGCTATAAACAATGGAGAAACTCGAGTAGAAAACAGTTTCCTATATTTTACTTAATGTACATTGCGTTTGATTAAACATTTATACTTCTACAATCGTTGAACTGTCAGGAGGTTGTTTCAGTATTACTATCCTGTAAATTGTTCGATCTTCGTTCTTCGCTCTGATCAACAAAATTCCAAGATTGAATTTCAGAAGTACCGAAAATCAGATATAGCAAATTGGCACAAATGAAATATATCGTTGAACATAAGAAGACCATTTTCCATAACTTTTCGATATCCTAAAATTAAATAAGACAAATATAAATCATACTTATTTAATGAAACCTGCTGTTAGTAAGTAAATTGAGACACTTGCCCAATATCCGGTGAAATAATTAACTGCCCAAGCAAATGCCACCGTTTGTATGGAAGACGAAGTACCAGAAAATCCTTCAATAACTCCTATGATACATATTATTGAGATACTCGAGATAGAATTTTCGCGTTAAAAATAATTGCAATTTATTAATTGATATGCTTACCGCAAAATGTGGGACTCATATCCATCATACTCAATGGGGCCCCAAATGAGACGAAAGGTCTTGTAATGCAATGAACCAGAAGACATGCAATGACCAGCGTTAGATTGCATTTAGTAAACGCTATGATTAACATAGGAATTGAAGCGAGTATGCAACCTTGAAAAAATAAATCAAACACGGATGAGAAAAGAAATTTCTCTTGAAAGAGAATATGAGTGTAGATTAAGATAAGTACCTAAGGATGCAATAATTTTCCTGAGACTTGTTATACTGAGAAGATGATTTCTTAGAATGAAATCAGTGACATAGGCTATACCAAATATCAATATGGCCACTACAAAGTTTGGCAGGCTTGAAATAATTCCAATCTAATGAATAATTGTATCAAATTGGTATTTTAAAAACGATTATTATTTTAATTATTATGGTAGGTAGTAAATACTTCGTTGGAATTCAATCCATAAATTGTCTTCAAGTACACTGGGCAATACATGGTTAGCATTACCCAAAGCCACGTCATCGCATTCATAGCAAATATACTGACAATCACTGGAACACTGAACATGATACCTTTCCAGGGAATAGATCTCTATAAAATAAGATACGTAATAATTACTGCGCATACCCATTTACAAACTTGGATGCGTGCGCATATTTTATCCTGATTGCGTGTGCACATCAAACGTGGTTGTATGCGCATAGGTGTAACGATATTTAAAATGCGTGCGTATTAAAAAAACATCGTTACGCGCATGCGTATCATAAATGCGCGCGCAGATATCTCATTAATTTACTTTTGTTTTAGATGTAGCCTCTTTTAAGCTATCTTCGATGTATTTTTTCTCTTCCTCTGTAATAGTAGGATGTTGACCAGGCGAATCGTATATCAAAATGTACCATAATATACTCCAAATAATTCCACTAGCGCTGGTTAAATGGAAAACATAAATCCAGTCTACATATTGAGCCAGATAGCCGAATAAAAAATTTCCAGTAATCATACCAACCATTGAACCAGCTGTTAAAAATAGCTACTTTATTAAAACCAGTTGATTTCGAATTGAAAAATATTTAACTCATTTACCATAAAACACAGCTCCAAATTTTCCTCGTTCTTGGGGTGGACTCCAACGACCAACAATGGTATACAGTGCTGCTGGTACCGACATATGCTATCGTAAAATAATATTTAAATGAGCTTTAATAATAAATTTGAATTTTTTAATTAAATAAATAATAATTATGTATTTAAAATTTCATATTTTACAGATAATACTCCTTGGATTGATCTAAGCCAAGCTAATTTCATTGGTCCGTACGTTGCAACAACTGGTATCAAGGATGATATAGTTGAGGAAATCAATTGAGCATAGCCTCCAATTATCTTCGATCCATATTTATGGGCCAAAACTCCTCCAGGTAAAATTGCAAAATAATTAAACCAATAGTATCCGGATAGTATAGTATTTTGTTCAGATTCTGACCAATCAAATCTCATCATCTAGAAATTATTGCTCTACAGTAAAATTATCATTGTTATGGTATCACTGTCAATTTATACTGCTTACTTCTCGAGTGCTCGACGATGATAAATCTTCATTCGGTGTAAAATCTTTCAAGAAAAATGTTTCATTCGGGCAGATTGCAACTTGACCTACAGTTTCTCCTTTATCATTAGATGATTGTCTGTTCGCCATGGAAACAATTGCGATATTTAAATTCAACGTGACGAAAGTATTGCATACGAGTTGAAACAATATCATCCACCATAGCACATTACGTTCTATTGATATAATTATTTGAAGAATTAGATCAATCGAAATGTTACAAAAAGATGTGTTAAATATTTACTAAAAATTACTTACTCTGCATTTTTTTTGTTTTTCTCGTAGAATGCCTATTTTCTTTTTTATTACAAATTTGATTTTGGATTCTGCAAATTAAATGGGTGAATAGTCGTTGCTAATTCAACGTATTATTATGCCTTCTTCATTGGGAATTTAGTACCGAACTATTAAATATATTGTCGTGTCATTTAAATAGGTATTGAAATTTATCGGTAATAATTATCGGATACCTGCGACATGAATCGCATTTATATTTATTGAGATGGTTTCATAATTTATAAGTGTTTCTGCGAGTTTATCGTCATAACATAAGCGTCGCCATTAGATTAGCCAAATTACTAAATCTTATCAGTGAATAGCTGAACACTCAATTTTGTCATGCACTATAATTAATTGCCTACTTTCAGTTTGTTTATACGTAAAATTTGTGCAGTTATGTTAAACGTGGTTTGGATTTATTATTTTTCTCTGTTTAATGGCCTATCACGATTTCGAAAAATACTTTCCTATGATAAGATAGTGCAATCTACCTTGTCGCCGATTGGAACGAAACTCACCCTTTGAAAATTTTGAATAATTTTTTTAATTGTCGAAAGGAGGGGCTACGATTGAAATTCTTTTTAAAAATTTAGTCAGACCCTTACGTATACCATATATTTTTTTGAGATGCTCCGAGGGGAGGAGGTTGACGTGGTCAAAAAAAACTAAAAACTGATCAAAAATGCTTTTTTTTTCATTAAAAACAGTAAAATTCAGCTGAGTCAAGAATTCTATTTTATCCTCAAATTTCGCAAAATTGTTGACTTCGTTTCGCTGTAGGTACAAATTTTTCAAATTTCGTCCCCCCTCTCCCCCCTTATCTTCAAAAAAGTCGGATATTGTTACACTACTGATAACTTCGCAGTAACGATGTTTTTTTTTCAATTTTTCTTATTGTTACGAATTAACATTTTCTATTAACTGAGAGAGTGTGATTGGTTGCAGTTTTGGAAATTGAAGCATCCTTGATACGAGTACTTTGTTTTTTTCACTTTTATTGCTGTTTTGTTGATATAAATTTGATTTCAGTTGAAATTTAAGAAACTTTTATTTAGTAGGAAACTGGATTAGGTATCCGGTCCATAATGTATCCTTAAATTTTTGATAAGGATTGTATGACCATTTCAAACTCATAATTAACCCGACAAATTATCAAATGCAGGGAGTAGAAAAGGCTTAGATTCAGAAGAAGAGAAACGTGAAATATTTTCAAATTGCAAGTTTTTTAATTTCGCGTGGAAGAGAAAGTTTAGTAGCAAATTTGTGTTCAGCACAAAAAATATTTCCTATAATCATTACCTACTTTAATTTCGAAAAGTTCAGTAAATGAAATTTTTTGTTATGACATTCGGAGAGTTTATTTGACCAATAATCAAGGAAAAATGTTGAAAAATAAGCGAAAAAAATGCAGGAAAATCATTGAAACTCATTGAAAATTTGGTAAAAATTTAATCGAATCGGGTAAAAAGTGTAAAAAATTTACCAAAAATCACAATGTAATGTTGAAAAATACGTAAAAATGAACAAAAATATGAAAATACTGTTGAAAATCATGGAAAATTGTTTGAAAAATTTAATTAAATTTGGTAAAAAGTGCAAAAAATTGATCAAAATCACGAAGAAATGTCGAAAATAATGAGAAAATTAACCTAAAATATGAAAGAAATCATTGAAAAACATTGAAAATTAAGTAATAATATGATAAAAATGAATAAATAGTGCCAAAAATTCATTAAAAATCATGAAGAAATGCTTAAAAATGTTGGAAAAATTCAGCAGTTTTCGATGATTTTTAACGATTTATTTCATATTTTAGGTGAATTTTTAGCCACTTTTCAAAACTTTTTCGTTATGTTTGATCAGTTTTGTGCATCATTTTTTACCCATTTTTGTCGTATTTTCAACATATTTTACCGGTTATTGGTCAATTTTCTTCAGTTTTTCTACATTATTAAGTGATTTTTGACAATTTTTCGACGACTTTTAACAACTTTTTTTACATTTTAGGTGAATTTTCACATATTTTTCAACGGCTTTTTCGCGGTTTTTGTTCAATTTTGTGCACGGTTTACTCATTTTTGTCATATTTTTACCCAATTTTCAGCTATTTTCCAAAAATTTTTCCTAATTTTTGATCAGTTTTGTGCATTTTTTATTCATTTTTGTCGGATTTTCAACCAATTTTTAAAGGTTTTTGATAAATTTTCTTTGGTTTTTCTACATTATTAAGTGATTTTTGATTATTTTTCAATAACTTTTAACAACTTTTGTTATTCATAATTTAGGTGAATTTTCACATACCTTTCAACAGTTTTTTTCGCGGTTTTTGTTCAATTTTGTGCACTTTTTACTCGTTTTTGTCATATTCTTACGGAATTTCCAATGATTTCGAACGACCTTTTTTATCATGTTGATTAACTTTTTGCACTTTTTATCCAATTTGATCAGATTTTTAACAGATTTTCGATGATTTTTATCGATTTTTTTCATAATTTAGGTCAATTGTTTTCTGATGAAATCCCTGCATTTGTTATGAGTTTTTGTTTATTTTTCACTCATTTTTGGATGACTTTTAACGATGGTTTTTGAACTATTTTCTGCACTCTTTATCCAATTTTCAATGATTTTAACGTTTTTTGGTCAATTTTCACTTAATTTTCTATACTTTATCGTGATTTATCAATTTTCTTCGTTTTTACACATTTTTATTAATTTTTTTGCTTTATTTTCAATGATTTTTGACGTTTTTTTTTGTCATATTTTAGGTCAACTTTCACCAATTTTCAAACATTATTTTGTGTTTTGCAATAAATTTCTTACATTTCCATATATATATTTTTTTGGTAGTTTTCGATGATTTTTCTCAATTTTTTCATATTTTTGATCAACTTTTACTCATTTTTCGACATTTTTTCGATCAATTTTCTGCACTTTTTACGCATTTTGTTTCATGTTTTGCTCAGATGTTGAAATTTTTCAAAACAGGCTTTCATCTGAAATTTTGTAATTTGAATCGTCTAAATGTCTCTCTGAACTCTTCCCTCTCGTCTATATTAAGCTCACATTTTCAACAAAAAAAAGTTAAGTACAGGAAATAAAAGTTGAGTTTTCCTGGTGCACAAGTCTCCCTCAAAGTCTTCGTACGAAAATTAATTCCGATAATTATTCAGAAAACTTTATTTGCATCTTATGCTGTACACTTTAATGTGCATCTTACTCATAAATAATTGGTTCGAATTAACAAACTTACAATATAATAATTATCTCTAACAAATCATCACTAAGTAACGCTTCATGTTAAAAATAACATGAATAAAGGTGGGTTGCTGCACCTAAAAATGAAGGAGAACGCAACCAAATTCGCTTTTCACTTCGAGACATTCATGAACTTACGAAACCGAGTGATCTTCCAACAGAATTTTCTTTACTGAACTCAATACAACTGCAGAATGTGGTCTTAAAACCGAAGTTAATGGATAGTTTGGCTTGGTTCTCAGTTGGAAACTGAAAAAGCAAGAAATGTTTCTCGTCAAATATGAGTATTCGAATTATTGGAATAATTTTGATACAATACGAATTACTCTATCTCTTACCCTTTCTTGTATCCAGAATTTGGACTGCAGGCCACAACGGTTAGAGTTTCTGGTAAATTAATATTGGTGTGTAAATCCAACGCCACAGTCTCTATTCCTAAATTCATCATAGCGATGTATGTTTCTCGTTTATATGTCCTGGAGATGGCCAGTATCCATTTCGATATGATGTAGAATTTAAATTTTCCGTATTTCAAGACGTTAGTTTTACGTAGACCCATCAGCTCTTTGAAGTAATTCAACGTACTATTTTCTTGGCTTCTTTGTGATTGTACGTTTATGTACCAGTAATTCGGATGAACTGGTAGCCAAGGTTTTTCGCCAGATGTGAAACCTGTAAAATATCAGGTACATGATGGTTACTTGATTATACACACTGAAACACCAAGATGAAAATCAGCAGGAACAAAAGTAAAAGGAGTATGGAAATTTCATTCTCCAGAGTTACTCAAAATTTCTTCGTTAGGAGCGCTGTTCACTAATTCCTGTTCAATCCCATTTCACAATACTAATTGTTCAAGATCTCTGGCATAGATTTTTTTTTTAGATTTCTGTCCAGAAAAAGGAAAACTTATTATCAATGAATGTTGAAAAGAAAAATTTCCAATCAATGAGTGTCGAGTTAGAATTGGTGATTAGCGCTTCTATCGGGGAAAAAGAACTGAACTTGAAACTGTAGTTCCTTTTTTCCTTCTGTTAGGAGGTTTCCATCTTAATGTTCCAGTTTCAGTGTCCATAGTATATGATTTTAATGATAAAGAACGTTTTAAGTTTAGGCCTAAGCAGACTTAGAGCGGGGGGGGGGGGGTTTGGCTAGGGGATGAACTTCCTCTAGAGCTGAGCTTTGGGGACCTGTGGGAAAATTTCAACAACACAGAAAGTGACGATTTGTCAAGATAATTCAATTTTTATCCAGCATCTCCTACTAATTAATATTGACTGCGAATCTGGGTTTAAGCTTTTATTTAGTTTACTATTCATTTTAGCTCTGCTGTGAAGACACTGGGAGCGCTAGCTTAGCGTGTCACAGCACACTGGGATAATGAGCAGCTCAGACTGTTAAGATGATTGAAAATTCGAATTTATAGTATTTGAAATACACAAGATTTTTAGTGCTTCGTAATTTATATTTCATAATTACTATTTGGACCATATATCTCTTGGGAGTTATAAGGAGGAGAGGAGGAGGGAGGAACGAAGTCTAATATAGACTCTATTTTCAGTGTAAGGTACAAACATATAGATGATTGAATCTTGTGATCGTGTCATTCCAAATCTGGCACTGATGTGGCTCCAAATCCCAATGACAGAGGGCAGGGAGAGGAGGGGGAGAAGAGATTCATATTTAACAATATTTTCGAGTAAATTATTGAAATGTATGTTGACCTTGTGATTCTAGATCTGGTACAGATATTACTTCAAACCAAATAGATACCTCAGAGGGGGAGGGGAAAAATTCATAGTTGACAATATTGTCGAGTGGGGTATCAAAATCTAGGTAATTTAACCTCGCGATTCCGAATTTTGGAATAATATGACTCTAAACCCAGTAGGGATTTCAGCGCGGGGGGGGACAAAATCCAAAATCGACCATATTGTCGAGTAGGATATCAAAATCTAGGTAATTTACCTTGTAATTCCGAATTTGGTAATAATTTGATTTTAAACTCGGGGGGGGGGTTAAGGGGGCAAAATATAAAATTACCATATTGTCGAGTAGGATATCAAAATCTAGGTAATTTAACCTCGTGATTTCGAATTTGTTAATGATAAGACTGTAAACCCAGTACGGACTTCAGAAGGAGAGAGGTAAAATCCAAAATCGATAATATTTTCAAGTGGGGTATCGAAATAAAGGTAATTTGATATTGTGATTACGAATGTGGTACAGTTATGAGCCTAAATCTCATCGGGACCCCAAAACGGCGAGGGGCAAAATCCAAAATTAACAATATTCTCGAGCAAGGTATCCAAATATGTTTAATTTTACCCTTTAATTGAGAAACTAATATTGATGTGACTCAAACCCCCAAAATTAGATCTTCTCTTCCTTTAAAAATTAAAATCGAACTTTGTCACTCTTTGGCCAGTAATTTTCGATTGGCAACGGAGTAGGTATGTGTGAGTGAAAACAACCTCATGTCAAAATGCAGATATTTACAAAATCTGGAAAGTGGTATAAAGGAGTATAAGCCTCCAAAATCGTATATTTTTGAGCCAATCGATAGAGTATAAAAAATTGTGTAACATTTTCAATAATTTTTTTCCATCAATTAGAAGAGCAAGTTCTGCATTTATTTCCCCTTCTAATCGACCCAGAAGCTTGTCTTAATATTTGGCGTGTAAATTTATAAAAAATTTTGAATGCCTTTTCAGCTTCATTACAACCCCTTGCGGCCTTACAACGCAAAAAAGGGGTAGGTTTTGAGCAGTCTTCGTTTGGTTTTTATTCCTAATCAACTAATATTATACTTACCAGCATCTCTTGTATCATCCCATTGCATTGGTGTACGATGAAAGAATCTGTTTGCCGGATCCTTCATTTCAACCAATGTATTTTCTCCCAAGCTGAGTTCTTCTCCGTAATAAACAGTCGCTGTACCGGGTAACATTGAAACCAATGTTAATAGAATGTAGTTGTATTCGGTGTCCAAAGTTCGCACAATTCGGCCATAGTCATGATTGCCCAACTAAGGAAAAAAAAATTTTAAGAAATAAGTCATCGTCGTTTAGTTCGAATAAATTATACAAATTTTCAACACTTACAGCCCAATTTGTTGGCATGCCTTTGGGTACTTTATCCAAATAAGTATGGATGAAATCGTGAAGCTCTCGAGCATCCATGTACGTGTTTAATGTTGTAAAAAGGAAATTAAATGGTAAATCAAAGACTGGGAAGCTTCTAGTACCGTAGTATTTCATTACATTTTCAATCGTTCCGTACGTTTCTCCAATCAATGCGCTATTTAAATTGAAAAAAAAAAATCTCGTATTAGATTCAGCCCCTGCAGTTGTCATTTGTGAAAAAATAAGCGAACAAAATTACGTTTGAGTTGATTTTCCAGTGTCTCGATCGTACTGTCTCAGAAACACATTTAACTCGTTTACAAAAGCGAACGAATCTGGATGGTTGAACGTGTATTCGCATTGATCGAACACGTTGAAAACTGTCGTATCTGGGCTGATTTCTGGATTATCTCGAAGTTGAGGGTCTTCCATGAATGTATTGGGTGCATCTACTCGGAACGCTGTTACTCCTTTTTCTAGCCAGAATTTCAGTATATCCTACGATAATATGGATTAAAATTGAAACCCCGAATGAAGTACCCAACTGCTCGTATTAAATTCACAACGATTGGAATCAACGTATAGTTACCTTAATTTCATTTTTAACCGCTTCGTTTCTCAAATTTAAGTCTGGTTGTTTTTTATAGAATTGATGAAAGTAGAATTGTTTCCTTTCTTCGTTCCAAGTCCAAGCGCTACCTTTTTCGTGTAAACTGAATATACTGAACTGGAATTTTAAATTAATTTAGTTATTACGAAATATTTTATTTAATTATATAATTTCGAGATTTGTACCCAGTTATTCGGAGGAATAGGATTTTTATCCCAATCAGCGCCTTTGGCATCTACCCAAACGTAATAATCGGTATAAGGAGCAATTTTTTTAACAGATTTTTCAAACCATTCGTGTTCATCGCTGCTGTGATTAATGACCAAATCCATTACGAAGTATAAACCTAAATATACGAATAGAAACAGCCATGAATTAGTTTTCGCCTTAATTCCAGCCAATTATTCGTTATTTTTTTCTCGTATTAAAACACTCACCTCTAGCTTTAATTTCTTTCATTAATATTTCGAAATCTTCCATCGTTCCAAACTGCGGATCGATACCCTTATAATCGGTTATATCGTATCCGCCGTCGGCTCCGGACGAAGGAAAAAATGGCACCAAATATATGGTATCTACTCCGATCTCGACTAAATAATCAAGTTTCGAAATTAACCCTTTGATGTCTCCTACTCCGTCGCCATCGCCATCTTTAAACGATCGTAGATATATTTCGTAAAGAGTTGCGTGCTTCCACCATTCTCTATCCGCAGCTAAAGATCCGGTCAAAACCAGCATAAAACATAGTAAAACTTGTAACAAATTCATTTCTTGAAAAAAATTTTCACACGCGAGAGACAGTCAGCAAACGTATCGAAATTATGATTACGATTTTCCCTCGATCGTTGCTTATATACACTTTTTACCCCGTTTTTCGGAAACATTCCATTCGACTACGTCTCTCTCAACAATGTACTCGAGAGTAGAGTGAGTAATAGGTATTTGGTAAATATTGCCAAAAAAAATTGAAAATTTTCCCTTAAAGATGTTAAATATTTTTCGATCCATTTAAAGTGGTACATAAAAAATGAATAAAAATCAAAAACACCAAATGGTACCTACAGCTGCTGAGTATCGGTGTACTCGAGTTTAAAAATAGTATCGTGTCCTTGTGTTTGTACATTTAACGCGTACTTATTTATCTGCCTAATTTGTATATGAGATATTTTTCCTAACGTTATCCCTTTCTTTTTGATTTTGTAAATTAGCCGCGTTAAATTTCAACTAGTCGTAATTACGTACTCGATTACGAGATTGTGTGGAAGCTCTCAAATGGCATAGTCTGAAGTTGTCTTTCGACGTTATGATTGTATTTTGAAATTCTTCTGACGGCTGAGAAATGAGAGAAAACTAGAAAATTTTATTCCTAAGAAAGTCCAGGCTTTTATCAGTCAATCAAGGAGGGGCGGGGGTACTGAAGTATTGCTCAGCATGATTAAGAATAGAGAAAGACAAAGTATGTTGATTTATCACCTTGAAAATTTAACTGCTCAAACTAAAGTACGAGTAGATGTTTGAAAGTTGATTGTGGTTGGCAGGAGAGGAGGAGGAAGATTCAAATCGAAGCTCTTCTCTTAGAGGCAAATTTTTATTCTTTATCTGTGGCTCGAAAATAATACCAAGGAGGTATCAAATGGGCTTCAACAGGGAAGGTAAAGTATAGAAAATTTCCACTTTTCGGGTTTTTACAAGAAATTTCCTCCCTTCCCCCTCCCCATCTGATCAGGTTAAAAGCTGACGTTTGAGCAGTGCGAAAGCGTATTGTTGGATAACAGCTTCTGACAGAATTTAAATGTTAAATTTTTAAAATGGGAGTGGGGCTACGAGTGAAACAAAATACATAAATGATGATTTTGACCCTGCGATTTAGCAAAAATTTAGGATTTCAAAATCACACAATTCGAATCCGATACTATTCTGCATTTCAAATTCAAACTGTACGATCTACGTTTGACACTGGTCTCAAATTTCAAACATTTTGGTACAATTTTCGTGGCTCGGCTCTGCGAATGTCACAGAATAATCTGAAGTGATGATGATGTGGGAGATCGAGTAGAGTTTTTAGTCCCCTCTCTTTGAGCACAGCAGCTCATTCCCAAAAGAAGCAGTCGAATTCCAAAAATAAGTCTTTGAACGGTTTTCTCCCCTTCTCTGGTAAATAGAGGGGGATTATCGACGAAATCCATTTTAGGGTCCTAGAAGACCATTGAAAGTATTTTTGACTATGTCAGATATTTATTTCTTCTTATTTTATTTTTTACCTGAAACTAAAAATCATTTGCTGACCTCGATACCGATCAAAATCGGTCAAATTTGGGCAATAAGCTTAGATTGACAGCGAATTTGATATTTTTGAGTAAGGATGACCTTGGGTCAAAATTCAGTCGAGTTCAAATTTGGGGGAGGAGGTGCTGAGGGGCCAAAACTCGGAAAATTGCTCTTATTTGAGTCAATCGATAGAAAACCTGAAGTTGCGTAATGTACCCAAAAATCAGCTTCCTGGGTCAATTAGGAGGGGAGATATGGGGATTTCCCCTCTTTCTGACCTCGAAAAAGGGATGTTCTTCCCCTATTTCCCCTACAAGTTGAACTAGGAAGTTGAAATTTGGTATGTAGACTTGGTAGAAGTTATAAATGTGCTTTATGGAAGTTTCAACTTTTGAGCCTCATTGCACCTTCTCACAGCCCCTCCCCACCCAACAATGGTGTTTTGGGCAGTTTTTATTATTTTTTTGTTCATTGGATATGTCCCCTCCAAATTCAGCTGTTGGGTTTAAATTTAATGTGTAGAATTAGTGGAAGTTCTAAATGCGCATTTTGAAACTTTCAAGTTTCGAGACAGCTCCCTTCCTCCCCCTCCTTCTCCACACAACGTCAAAAAACCGTTTTTAGGGCAGTTTTTCTTGCTTTTGGAGTTTGTTCCTGGCATACCTCTCCTACATGTTGAACTGGGGGGGGGGGGTTAAATTTAATGTGAAGGTCAAGTGGAAGTTTCAAATGCGTATTTTGGAACTTTCAATTTTTGAGACACCTCCCTTCTTTCGTTCAGCCACCCAAACATACCCACACATAACGTCAAAAAAAAGTTTTTTGGACAGTTTTTCTTACTTTTGGAGTTTGGTCCTCGCATATCCCCCCCCCCAATTGAGCTAGGCGGTTTAAATTTGGTATGAAAATTAAGTGGTGGTCTTGAATATGCCTTTTAGAACTTTCGAGTTTCGAGACCCTTCCTCCCCAGCGTCAAAAAATCAGTTTTTTGGACAGTTTTTCTTACTTTTTAAATTTGTGGCGCGCGTATCTCCCCTCCAAATTGAGCTGTGAGATTTAAATGTGGTATGTACGTTGAACAGGGGTCCTAAATTTTTCTTTTTTTTCCCCACCGTCAAGACTGACATCACCCGATTAAATGTATATGTGTGAGAATGACCTTGGGTCAAAACTCAGTCATAACCTAATTTAGAGACGTTGGTCCGAAGGGACAAAAATTGAATAAATTATTGGCCTTTATGGAAATCGATAGAGTCTCAAAATTCATATAGTATGTTTTGTTTTTTACCTTTCAAAGCAATTAGGAGGCAAGATATAGGGGATATTTACCCCTTTGTAAAACAAAAACCTGTTTTCTGCCCAAGCTTCGCCAAATTAAGTTGGAGAGTTGAAATGTTGGAATTTATGAAGTAGAATGTAGATTTAGTAATGGCCCTATATGTGTTTTTTGGTATGTTTTGGCTTTCTCTTCTTTGCACCCCCCCCCCCTTCGCTTACGGACTCAAAAAAGCGGATTTATGGGCAGTTCTAACCGTTTTTTCGAATTTATACTACTCATATCTTCCTTGAAATTTAAACTGGAAGGTTGAAATTTGACATGTTGAATCAGTAGTGGGATTTTAACCTCCTTCCTCCTTCCCCTCCATTCATTCAGACTATTAAATGTAACAGTTAAAGTAACCTCATCATTTCACAAAAATCATGTTGCGATTTTTTTTTTTTTAAATCATATGGTACCTTATGTGGCATAATTTAAATTTTTTTCTTCTCTAGTTTTATTATTTTTTCAAGTGATAGATAAATTTTATCATTTGCTGGCCGGTTTTCAACCTTGATTTAATAAACCGAATTTGGCGGTATATATCAGCAATATCGAACGCGGTTAATTAGTTTTTTTAGTCATCGTTTAAACATTAGCCTAATATTGACTTCTTAATTCATCTCATTTGCAGAACAATAAAAATAATTGTGTTTATTTGCATAACATTATTTCCCATTATTGCAAAAAAAAAAAACATGTCTATTATGAATCATTTACGAATGAATCAATATTTTTGTTTAAAGATCCGGTCTCAAATATTGGTTTTCTAAAATGTACCGCGATAAAAAGAAATATCCGAAAGCGATCAAATAGTTGACACACTGACACACCTTCCTTATTTAAATGCTACTTACTTTAAAAAAAAAAAAAAAACAAAAACAAAAAATAAAAACGCATGATTCGCAAATTAGAAGGCGTGATTAACTAACCAATGAAAGCACAAGTTCGATATTTTGAATTCAAATTGACACTATATTAATGTATTAATATTTAATTATTATAACGTTTTATTCTATGTTATGTAAATTAGTTTACCTACTTTTATTTAAATTATGCAATTTTTCTTACATAAAAGGGCTTAACCCATCTACCCTACCTAGTTCAGTAAATTTTTTATTTTTTGAAGAAGATATTTTCATTATATTATGAAATTTTGCTCGATGGTTTTTCAAAGGGTATTCCTCGATGAGTATAGCGAAATGCCGTTGATCTCAAGTTTTCAAAGTTTTCACAAAACATCATTGGATACCCCCGAAAAATATTTTAGGGCCAAAAAAATTTCTCCCATCCCATCCTCCTCGCTCCGAATATCAAAAAATCTTTTTTTTTTTTTGAGAAAAAATTCTCTATTCGTGCGTATTTGAGGAAAAATTGGAATTTTAATTAAATATTCAGAGAGATGGTGGGTCTATCAACATGAATTTTTACAAAATTTTTCACTGCAAAAAGAGAGAGACCCTGACAAAAGAAAACTTGGAATTGCTGCAGCTTCGGACCCAAGGAAGGGGGGGGGGCGATGCTCCAGTTTTTTTTGTTAAAGTATGTCTTTTAATAATTATAATTTTTAGAAATTTTTTCAATTTTTTTTGAGTCTTAGGTCGTTTTTAAAAACTTAAAAATGCGTTTTTTTTTCAGAAATAATGGCTCATACACTGAAAATGAATAGTAATAAAGTTGTTCGGCGTGAAATTTCATATCAGATTTTGTCATTAAAATTTCAGCTAAGGAACATAATTACAAAATTATGGGCATGAGCGTGTGAGAGGTAAAGCCTCAAAACGTGAACGAGAGATTTGAACGAAAAATGAATGCCAGATTCGTACTCAGCGTATCTGAATTAGTCAAAAAACACTCCTCTCCTAATATTTTGACTTAATTTCAACATAAGAAAAAATTGCAATTTTGTTCAAAAAAGTCAATTTCAAGTAGGGCTGCAATTTCTATATTAACACCAAACAACAATTTATTACGAGGGTTTTGAAATTTTGTATATTTACTATATTTGTCAATATAAAATCGTAGGAAAGTCGCACTGAACTTTCTGGACCCGTTTTGGGGCCCAAGGGCACCCCCTTCGCCAAATTTAAGTCAATATGTAAGTTGGTGATGTTTTCGTATAAATCGCACCCTTGTTACACTTGTAAGAATATCCAAAATAAGGTATTAATTGAAGTCTGATAATGAATCTGACTTCATTATCGTATTCAGAAGTCCACAGCTGCAGCAATTCAAAGTTTTTTTGGTCAATGTCTATCCCCCAGTAGGGTGAAAAATTTTGCAAAAATTTATGTTAATAGTCATATCATCCTTCTGAAAATTTTGATTAAAATCTCAATTTTTCCTCAAATACGTTTGAATAGAGAATTTGTTCAAAAAAAAAAAAATGATTTTTCGATATTTAGGGCATGCTGTGTAGGATTGGGGAAATTTTTTTGATCCTAAAATTTTTTTAGGGGCATGCAATAATGTTTTGTGAAAATTTTTGAAATCTGAGATCGGGGCATTTCACTATACTCATCGGGGAATACTTTTTCTAAGTTTGATTATGCTTCTTTTTGCTCTCCCTTCTCCTCAAGTTTCAATGGTCGACCAACAAATTAGTTTGCCTTCATTTTTATATTTATTATGTTTAATTACCAACCAAGCAGATACATACTTACCTTAACTAAAGTAGGCATAAATGTGTAAGATTACAATTTACATTTAGCAAAATGAAAAGTAAAAATATTAATAAACTTGATAATATTTCAGAAATTTTGGAACCGATTCTTGTCTCAAAAAATCCCATTGGAATCCGCTGTCAATATGACTACGGATTGAGGTCTGAGAACGGATATTATTGGATAATTACCTATAGTTTTCATTTTGAAGCTGAAAATTAAATCATATTGATTAGGTAATAATTATTCATATTATATTTAGATCAATTTAAGATTACCTTAGTGCATATTTAGTGCAAAAAAATCAGAGCATGAAACGCTCCCTTCCTTACCCTTTCTTAAATGCAGAATTAGGACTAGAAGCCACGACGGTTAATGTTGTTGAAAAATTGTTAATATCAGTTGGCCAATCTAAAGGTTGAGTCTCCGTTCCCAAATTCATCATGATGACATATTTAGTCCTCTTGTAAGTTCTAGATAAAGCTAGCACCCACTCGGATATTATATGAAATTTTAAATCGCCATATTTCATCGTGTCGGTTTTCCGAAGGGATACCAAATCTTTGAAATAATTCAAGGTGCTATTTATATCGGTTCTTTGATGTCGAACATTCAAGTACCAATAATTCGGATTTATTGGGACCCAAGTCTTTTCAGCTGTTGAAAAACCTATAATGAGAATAATTTAGCTTGTTTAATGATGTACATAAATTTGAAAAATGAATAAGTAGTGAAATTTGATCGTTAGAAGAGTAAAATGAATCTTAGATGCAGACACGTATGCAGAGAACTAGAATAAAGAAAGGGTAGCAAGACAGCATGAAAATTGCGAAATGAAAATGTGTTGGGTACAGAAATCAATTGATAATATGTGACGACACGGTGGTCTTTTGGACCCCTCAAAACACGCGAAATGCAATATCAAAACGCCAAGTTCTTTAATGAAGCTCAATATGTATGGCAATTAGGATTTTCGAGGTCGTAAATGGCTGGGATTGCTACAAGTCGTGGATTACAAATTTTACCAAAAAAATGAGGTCAGAGAATAAAATAATTGAGATTTTATTTTTGCCACAGTTTTTTTCATACTTTTTAATCACTGGAGCAATTGATGAAAAAAACAACTAAAGACAGGTATAATCATTAAGAAATTAGCCAATTTTTCACTTATAAATCACGAAAAGTGCAAGTAAATGCAAAAATTAATATTAAAATCGTGTTCAAGCCAGTCAGGATTATCATTCTACCTATAGAATTTGGAGTGCTCAGGTATGCTTCACATATGCTTTTGGTCCAATTTATATTGCTAAGATTTTCAGAATATGGGTATCTTTGATCTATTGTTATCAAATTATGGCTCGTAAGAGCCCAAAAACCAAACGTACTATTAAAAAGTACTCATTTTGGGGATTATTTTTCAAAATTCAGATTTAAAAATATGCTAATTTTACTGCGAGCTATTTGCTCTTAAAATAAACGTTCACGCAGGAAAAAAAATAACAGACTGTGCGTTCCCAACTTCGACACATGTTCAGAAGTGTAAAAGCGAGGGTAACGTAATTTGGTTACTCGTTCTTGGACATTTGGTATTTGCGCAATACGAGATCTGTCCGGAAACTACCCTACCGGTCTTCATAACTGCCGCCAAAGGCACCAAAGCGCGATCTATGTGCCAGAATCGTAACTACTAACTCTATGAAGTTCCGTGCAAAATTTCAAGGCCGTCTGAGTCGTGATTCAGGAGCTATCAACGATTGCGTACGTGATAAAAAGTGTGATCGTCGCATTTGTGTCATCAGTGAAAATGGCCAAAAAAGTTGAACAATGTTATTGCATCCAGTTTTGCGTTCGAAATGAATTTTCGCGTCATCAAACTTCGGGAGTGAATGTGTGGGCAAAACTCGAATGAAGGAGTGGTACAAGCGATTTGGGAGTGGTCGAACGGGCGCTGAAAGCGACCCACGGTCCAGCTGGCATTCCACCACGAAAACACCTGAAAATATCGAACGTTTGCGACTTGTAATTGAAGAAGATCGTCAGTTGACTGTGCGTGAGTTAGAATATCAAAAACGATCTTAGCTGAAATTTTGAACAACGATTTGGGAATGGTCCGCGTCGCTGCACAATTCATCCCAAAATTGCTCTCGCTGGAGCAGAAACGCCTTCGATTAGAAATTGCCAAAGAAAGTTTAAAACTGGCCGACGATGATCCTGATTTTCTCAAAAAGGTCATCATCACTGGTGAAGAGAGTTGGGTTTATGGCTATGATCCCGAAACAAAACACTAATCATCGCTATGGAAGTTGCCGGATGAGCCCAGAAGCAATGTCAATTCAATACTTATCGCTTTCTTTGACCACCGAGGTGTTGAAAGAATACTACGTTAAAGTTTTACAGCGATTGCGTGACGCTGTCCGGAGAAAATGGCCCGATCTCTGGCACAGTGGTGACTGGATCTTTGCACCCATCGCAACTCGTACCGTAGTTTTTGAAGAAACATGACATCCAACTACTTCCCCAACCACTGTACAGTCTCATAATAGCCCCTGTGACTCTTGGCTGTTTCCGAAGTTCAAAATTCCGTTAAAAGGTGAACTTTTCGACGATATTCCGACTATACAACGAAATACAACGTGTGTACTTTTGGTGATTAGGAAAACCAAATTTGACACGTGCTTCACCAGTCACAACAGAGATAATTAGACAGTACCCGGTCTATTATCAGAATCAAAAAGCTTGCAACTGGTTTGAGCGCCTACTCGTGGCCCACCGCTGAACTAAGGTTTGTAAAAACCCGACTAATGATGCGGTGAGTTACGTGTAGATTGCGTAGAAAGCAATAAGAAACTACTACGTGAAAGGTGGATAAAAAGACCTCCCTAGAAACATCCTGATTTTATAAGCATAGAGAACACGTTCATGTTGCCTTTACCCACTTGGGTGTATCAAAGGATGGAAGACGGTCGATTCCAGGGGACTTGAGACCTATTTGATTCGAGAAGTGGAAGAAATGATGACAGCAGGTGGTTCAGTTCCAGGGGAACTATTTAGAAGGATGTGCACCCCCAGAGGCAAAACGGAAGAAATTAGCTTAGTTTTAGACATTGTAATTCAATACAGTTGTCAAATTGATCAGTGAAGATTTTTTTTTGCTATTTCGCACGTTTTGAGGGGTCTACAGGACCGCTGTGTTACATATTGAAAGGAAGCTACTATCTTTCAAATTTTTCATTAGATGATAATATAAAGAACTCAGCCGATTGGCTGAGATGGATGGCAATAATAGGCAATCATAGGCAATCAGTCAATAGGCTAAGATGATGATATTAGGAACTCAGCCAATTGGCTGAAATGGTAATATAAGATAATCAGCCAGTTGGCTCAGATGACAGTACTAAAAACTTAGCCAATTGGCTGAAATGATAACATAAGGAACTTGACCAATTGGCTTAGATTGTAATATGCGGAACTGAGCCAGTTGGCTGAAATTATAATACTAGAAACTCAGCTAAGTGGCTGAGATGATAATATAAGGAACTGAGCCGCTTGCTGAGAAGGTGAAATAGGGAACTCAGCCAATTGGTTGAGATGATAATACTAGAAACTTAGCCAATTGGCTGAGATGATAATAATAGGAACTCAGCTAATTGGCTGAGATGATAATATAAGGAACTCAGCCGCTTGCTGAGAAGGTGAAATAGGGAACTCAGCCAATTGGTTGCGATGGTAATGTAAGGAACTGAGCCGCTTACTGGGAAGGTGAAATAGGGAACTCAGCCAATTGGTTGAGATGGTGATATAAGGAACTCAGCTACTTTGCTGAGATGATATATCACCATAAATTGTTTGATTTTTCTATAAAAATATTACCTATGTTATTAAAACGAATTTTTTTTAATTTAAAGATAATTAGAATAAAGTTAAAGGAAAGAGAATCGTTGAGAATTTGATAAAACGTGTACATCTGAACGATGAACCTCTTGATACATTGATAAGAATATGTAATTAGGCGTCACGTTGTTTCAAGTATAGAAGATGGTGGGTGAGGGTAGGATAGAAGGTTTTTTTTCTTACCAAAGCAACAACGCTTTGTATAAACGAAACTGAAAATTGAACTTATGCAATTTTAACAACATACCTGCATTTTTTGAATCATCCCAATGCATTGGCGCACGATGAGAAAACCTATCGTATAGATCCTTTATTTGAACCAGCTTATTTGCTGAGAATCCTAGTTCTTCTCCATAATATACTGTGGATGGACCAGGCATCATCGTAACTAATGCCAACAATATGTAATTGTATTCTTCGTTAAGGTTACCTGCAACCCTCCCTTGGTCATGATTACCGAGCTGAAAAATTGTTGATATTTTGTCCATCGTAGAAATTATATAGTATACTCGGCTAGTATGAAGTACAATTTGAGCAAAGTTATAACTTACAACCCAATTCGATGTCATGCCTTCGGGAACGCTATCCAACCAAGTACGCAGGTAATCGTGAAGATCTCGAGCGTTTAAATATGTTTTTATGAATTGCAGGAGGAAGTTGAAAGGAACGTGAAATCCGGGAGATTTCTTAGTACCATAATATTTGACCACTGAATGCACTGGTCCGTAAGTTTCTCCCATTATTGGTCTGTGTACGAAAGACAAGTGTTTTGACTTGAGAATTGTGCTTCTTTTACGTATGTCCTATTATTATTTACTATCGGATTACAATAATATTACGTTTGCAATAGTTTGCCGTTGTCTCGATCATATTGTCGAACAATTGAATTCAGTTCATTTACGAACTTGTACGAATCTGGGTGATTCATTGTACATTCGCATTGTTCGAAAACAGTGAAAACATTCAGCTTTCCTTGTATTGGCGGATTATCTCGAAGTTGTGGATCTTCCATGAACACCATCGGGGCATCAACTCGAAATCCTGATATTCCTTTGTCCAGCCAAAAGTTCATAATATCCTGTAAACCGGATTGATATACGGATTAGGTCTAGGTACATATTTATCGATGATGGGTTGGATTTTAATAGTGAAAAATTTACCTTTATTTCTTTTTTAACTGCATCGTTTCGTAAATTTAAATCCGGTTCTTTGACGTGACACTGATGCAAATAAAACTGCTGCCTTTTTTCATTCCAAGTCCAAGCTGTACCATACTTCATCAAACTGAACAAGCTGAACTGCGAATTCATATTGTAAAAGCAAACGATTTGAAAATTGACTTCGATTTAATTTCTAAGGTATCCATTATTCATCGTTCATGTTCTTCCCTTACCCAGTTATTTGGTGGGATTGGATTATGATCCCAATCGTAGCTTTTTGGATCAGCCCAAACGTAGTAATCTGTATAAGGATCGATTCTATCAATCGACTTTTGAAACCATTCGTGTTCGTCACTACTATGATTTATTACCAGGTCAATTACAAGATGCAAACCTAGGCAATAATGGAATCAATTAAAAAATTGAAATTCAACGTTTACCAGTCTGATTTTCTTCCTTCTATGCCATATTGTCGATGAAAACTAGGCTATTACGGACTATTGATCTACAGTGAGGGGAGGGAGGATGTTGATCAATGAAATCGTAGGAACATTTTTGGCCATTTCTGAGATTTATTTCAGCCAAATTTTCTATGGTACATTGCTAATGAAAAACATGCTATTGCAGTCTATCAGCCTATGGCAGATGAAGGGAGAGTATTTCAAAATCCATTTTGGGATACTAAAAGATCATTACAACCACTTTTGGCCATGTCAGGTATACTAACCAAAATCGCTCCAATTCGATCAATCGGCTCAGTTTGGCGGCGGATTAGATATACAGGGTGTTTCGGAAGTGGACGATAAGATTAAGGGGGCAGTACACTAGAGCTTGTACATGTGCGTTTTGATGGTTGCGCACCTATCTGAAGATTCATTATTGCTGTATGGAAAATTTAATTTTTCATTTTAGGTAATAAATTTTGCAACGAGGTTCTCTAGAATTTTGATTGTAACTTTTGAACGAAAAAAGTAAATTTTTCCCTGTTGATTTCCTCTTTTTTATTCTATAAATGGAAAATCAGGCCTTAAAAGCGATACAGTGCAAATGCTTTTTTCCACTTTAAAATAAATGGCTCTTACCTCGAGATTTCAGTTCACTAATGAACTCATCGAAATCTTCCATCGTTCCGTAATGCGGGTTGATTTCCTTATAATTTGTAATATCGTACCCTCCATCAGCCATCGAGGATGGATAAAATGGCGTCAGATATATGGTATCCATTCCTATCTCGGTCACATAATCCAGTTTGGAAATGAGGCCTTGGAAATCACCAATACCATCTCCATCGCTATCTTTAAACGATCGTAGGTATATTTCGTAAATGTTCGCATGTTTCCACCATTCCTTATCGATTGAAAAGACCCCACAAACCAGTGTGGATGTCAAAACAATATACTGGAAGTACATTTTTCACTTTCGACAAACGTTCCAGAACGATTATTTTAAAAGAAAAATTCACTCATTATGCACAAAGTATAAACAACAAGAGTAATGTGGAATCCTGCAACCAGAACTGTGAAGCTAATTACCTCAGCAGTTACTATTTAAGGTCTTATTTCTATAAGGTGATTCTTGTGCAACTTGGCGTAATAATGTGCTCGATTGAGGTGCTTGGTAAACTTCGTTAAACATTTTTAATCAGCAAGGGTAGGTGAGTAGTGAGTATGTACTTGACTGGCAATGTCGTTGACCGTTCTTGAACTCGACATCAGTCAAGAGCGTGAGGTTTTAAGTTATGAGCTGAGGAAGGTGAATGAAATTTGATTAATTAATTGTACACCAAGTTCGAGAGAGTTGAATGAATTTTAGGTATGTATTATTATGAATTAGTGATTTAAATCGAGGTATACGTGATCATTTATTCGAAGCCAGGGAAGCGGAACATGAGAATTTGTGTTTCTGTTAAATGTAGAATAATGTACTCTTGATATGTAGGTGACTAGGTAGTAGTAGGCACCATGCGTAATGAGTGAACTTATTTTCAATTTTTAATTTTTAATTAAATTGATGATGTGCAAAATTGCTTGTACTAGAGTAAGTAGTACTATAACAGAAAATGTCTAGATAAATTTTCCACAAAAACTGGTTCAAGGTTTGAAACATTCAAGTTCAAAACTAAGCTTTTTATGACATTTGATCATTGATTCCAAACGGACTGAAACATACTACTGCTTCAAATTGACACGCCTAAAACATTTTTGTCTTCTCTTACCTCCTCACACCTTCGAAAAAGTAAAGCTTTAGGAGATTTTTGCTAATTTGGTGGTTTGTCTCAGACAGATCTCCCTTCCAAATTGTGCTAGATGACTACAATTTTCTGCATACATTTAGTACTAATCGTGCGTGTTTTTTTTGGGGGGAGTTTTTAAGGTCTTGCCTTCCCCTGCCTTCTCACAACCTCCAAAAAGTAAGGTTTTGGAAGGATTTTGCTATGTTTTAAGTTGGTCTCATACATATCTCCCCTCCAAATTAAGCTTGACGGCTAAAATTTTGAATATAGATTTAGCAAATTACTTATATATGTCTTTTGGGGAGCTTCGAAGATTTAGCCTCCTCTCACCTCCTCACAGCCTACAAAAAGTAAGGTTTTGGGAGGATTTCGTCAGCTTTTGAGCTTATCTCACACATATCTCTCCTCCTAGTTGAGTGAGGGGACTGAAATTTTGAATATTTGTTTGGTAGGTAAATGTCGTGTATACGTCTTTTAGAAGTTTTGTAGGTCCAACCTCCCTTCGCCTTTTACAGCCTCCAGAAAGTAAGGTTTTGGGAGGATTTCACCGTTTTTTGATTTTTTCTCACGTGTGCCTCCCCTCTGAATTGAGATTGATGGCTAAAATTTTTACTATAGATTTAGGAAATAACTTATATGTCTCTTGGGGAGTTTCGAAGATTTAGCCTCCCCATACCTCCTCATAGCCTACAAAAAGTAAGATTTTGGGAGGATTTTCTAATTTTTTGAGCTTGTCTTACGCATATCTCTTCTCCAAATTGAGCTAGGGGGCTGAAATTTTGAATATAGATTTACTAAAGAATCTTCATTCGTCTCTTAGGAGTTTCAAAGTTTTAACCATCACCTCACGGCCTCAAATAAGTAAAGTGTTTGAAGGTTTTAGCTATTTTTTTGAGTTATCCATCATTTATCTCCCATTACTATTTATCTGCCAAATTTAAAAAAGCCAATTCGACTTTCTAGCTCCATTGCATTCTCTTGCCATCCCCAAAAAATGACTTTTTTCTTGATTTTCATTATATTTCCAGTTTGTCTCTCACATATCTCCTCATCGAATTGAGTTTATGCGATTGAAATTTGGTTTATAGATTTGATAAAGGTTGTAGATGTGCCATTTGGTGGTTTAGATCTCCCTCCCCACCCCGTTGCATCATCATACAACTTCAAAAAAGTGATTTTTTAATATTTATTGTTTTCTACTTTATTTCAACCCTGTTCTCCCCTCCAAATTGAGTTAGGAGGTTGAAATTGGGCAGTTGGATTCAACAAAGGCTTCAAAAGGCTGTCTCTAGGAGGTTTCAACTTTTATCCAAAATCAACATCTTCGCAAATGGCAGAATTTTTAATTCCATGACTAGAACAGTTCACCTAATCCAATATTTCATGAAAATTAGATTGTAAATCATAACCTTCAGAATAGTCCAATTAAATAATCCATGAAAAAAAAAAATTGAAAATTGAATGAAAATTTCTTTTCTAATCTATGTTCAATAGAAATGACCACTGAACACAACTAGGAATGGCTGAAATAGATTATTCAAAATTTATGGTGTGGATTGAAAGAGCTCATAGTACTTCGAAAATCGGTCAAGTAAAATTCGAATTGAAAAAAAATTTCATTTTAATAAAAAAAATTCTCAGTAAGCATAGATTGATGATTGTATGTGTCGAAACTCGAAAAATTAATTACGAATACAAATCATTTGATTGAATATATTATCTTTATTAAATTCAATTAAATAGATAAATAATAAGTTAACAAATGAAATGATAATCTTATGGTTAAGTTTCACAATGGCAGGAAATGAATTAATCAAATGGTGGAAATCACATAACATATTTTTACGATATAATCGGATCAGACTTCAATATAAGAACCGAATGAGGTCTCAAAACAGATATTAACGGAAAATACAGCGTTGTTTCCATTTTAAAGCTATAAAATCAAATAAAAACCGTTACAAAACATATTTCAGCTAATAATAAACCATCTGATTTGATTTTTCACTACTCTTACCCTTTCTTATAACCAGAGTTGGGACTGGAAGCTGCTACAGTTAAAGTCGTAGGTAGATTATTAATATCAGTGGGCCAATCCATCGGTTGAGTTTCTGTTCCCAGATTCATAATCACGATATAACTGCTCTGTTTATAATTTCTGGAGAAAGCCAATACCCATTCGGATAGAAGATAAAATTTTAAATCACCATATTTGATGGTATCCGTTTTACGGATATTCATTAAATCTTTGAAATAATTCAATGTACTATTTTCGAAATTTTTCTGATTTTGTACGTTAACTTTCCAATAATTCGGATGCACTGGTAACCAAGGTTTTGCACCAGTAGTAAAACCTAAATATAATATTTTCACGTTATTATAATCATCTTGATCTACACAATCAGTATTATGATCCCATCTCTCAGACGAATCAACTTACCAGCATTTCTGGTATCATCCCAATGCATAGGTGTTCGATGGAAAACCCTATTGTACGGATCCTTTTCACGTACTAAATTATTTTGACCCATGGCTAGTTCTTCTCCATAATACAATGATAATGTTCCTGGTAGTAAGCTAGCTAATGCCAACATAATGCAACTGTATTCCGAATTCAAATGATATGCTACTCTTCCTTGATCATGATTTCCAAGCTGCAAAAAAAAAAAACACCAATAATGGAACCTACGAATTGACTAGGTACAGCACGATGGAGGAAAAATTATTAATATCTTACAGCCCAATTTGACGTCATGCCTTTTGGTACTGCATCTATCCAAGTATGAAGATAATCGTTAAGTGCTCGAGCATCTAGAAAGGTTGTTAAACCAGTCAGCAGGAAATTAAAAGGAAGATGAAATACTGGAAATTTTTTTGTTCCGTAATATTTCATGACGATATTGATCGGTCCGTATGTTTCCCCTATTAATGGTCTGTTTGAAAATATAATTCATTTCGATTAACGAAATAGAAAATCATTTGTAATAAAAATTATTAAAAGTGTTTACGTTTGCATGGATTTTCCACTGTCTCGATCGTACTGCTTAACAAATGCATTCAATTCGTTTATAAATCTAAACGTATCCGGATGATTGAACGTTCTTTCGCATTCTGAAAACATAGTAAAGACTGTCGCTTCCGGACTCAATGGTAAATTATCTCGAAGTTGTTCGTCTTCCATGAAAAACATCGGTGCATCGACTCGAAATCCGGATACACCTTTTTCCAACCAGAATTTCATCATATCCTGTCATTAGAATAAATCAGAACTAGCTAAGATACAATTTTTTTACTAATTGGCTAGAAATTTCAAATAGATTAAAAACCTTTATTTCTCGTTTGACGTTTTCGTTTCGTAAATTCAAGTCTGGTTGTTTAACGTTCATTTGATGTAAATAGAATTGTTTCCTTTTTTCATTCCAAGTCCAAGCGGTACCATCTTGTCTCATGGAAAATACACTGAACTGTGATTATAACATTAAAATTATAATTTTCAATTGAAAGATTAAGATTACTATTGTCTTCTAAATATTTAAAATCGAATCATACCCAATTATTTGGTCGAATGGGTTTACCATCGTGATCATATCCTTTCGGATTAGCCCAAACGTAATAATCTGTATATGGATCAATTTTATCAATTGATTTTTGAAACCATTCGTGTTCGTCGCTGCTATGATTGATCACCAAATCGATCACGCAATATAAACCTTTAATAATAAATAAATATAAATTAATTAATAAACTAAATAATTTTCACGTAAAACCAACATTGTACCCAGGAAAAAAATTGAATAATCATATGTGATGAATCATGCATGGAAAATTTTAGTAATGCGATCGTACATGATTTTGCATCACTGTGCACGAGAGTATATCATTTCCCAGCAGAAAATCGACAGATCTGAGCAGGTGTAATTTGCCATACATGCTCAGATCAGATCAGTTAAGAAAGATTGCCTAGTCTGAGCTGATCTCGCCATATCTTAATTAGATTAAAATAAAAGAATATAATTTACAATAGTTGTAGTTGTAAAACTTTGTTGAGTAATCGATTGGTTAATTTCTCATTGCAAACATTTTTCTCAAGTCATGATGCAAACAAGTCCTTGTTTGCTTCACCTTGACTTGAATTAATCACTCACTCACACTTCCCTAATGCGTTTTGCAATATGTAACATTTAATTCATCTCATTTAACGGGAAAATGAAAATTTGTGCTTATATACTTTTTTGTTTGCCACACTTTATCTGCGAGTAGTAAACTATACCACTGACCATGTCTGACCATGCATGGTCATACATGCTCATACATTGTCATGTATCCCCATTACTTTTAACTGAACAAATCATTGGTAATCTTGTCATGAATGATCATTCATTACCATACATGTTTATGTATGATCAAACACTGCCAACAAAAATTATAATTTTATATGAAACAATTATGATCATGCATGATCATACATCATCATATAAGGTCATGCAACAATTTTGTACTAGGGTAACACATGATCATGCATGGTCAGTTATAAAATTGTTTTCCTGGGTAGTGAAATGAACCAGCAGGTACCTAATTTACATATAAACCATACCTCTTGCTTTCATTTGTCTCATCAGCTCTTCGAAATCTTCCATCGTTCCATAGACCGGATCTATTGCTCGATAATCGGTAATATCGTAACCTCCATCAATCCACGAAGATAGATAATAAGGCATTATGTACACCGTATCTATTCCAATATCGACCAAATAATCCAATCTGGAAGTCAATCCTTTGATATCTCCTATACCATCTCCATTGCTATCTTGAAACGATCTCAAATATATTTGATAGATGCTGGCATGTTTCCACCATTCTTTATCGATTGCTAGCGATCCACTTATCAAGAATAAAACTAATACTAGCGATTTATTCATTTTCCGATCTTAGATGATCTTTTATCAAGAATAAAAATTAATTTTAAAATGAAAATTTGGAAAAAAATCACTCTACAGATACACTTGCTTCAGCTGCAAAACGTGCCGAAATTATGAACCAGGTTTCATCCATTCGGTGGTATTTAAGCCCCTGTCGTTGAAACATTTTGTTAAATTTGACGTAAGTAATGATGTGCTCGAGTGAGTTACTCTGTAAACATCGTTCAACATTATAATATGATTTAATGAAGAACTTCGACCTGCAAAACGGACGTAAAATTTTAACTGGAGAGGGTACTCGAGTGTAGAAATGTCATTGTCCGATGCATTGCATTCGCGTGTATCAATGAGGAACGTGTAATGTGTGGATGCTACGTAGAACTGGGTAGTGAGTACCTTGAAAGGTTAATGAAATTTACTAAATTTTAGTAGGCTATTGATTCTGACTTCCTACTAATACGATGACCTATTATTTGTATGTACATATAGATCTACGTTGACGTTGGGTATTTATATGATTTCGTCATATTGATAATGTGCTTGTTATGTATTTGCAGGGAAATAAATGGTGCTCGTTGTGAACGTTATATTTTTGAGCCAAGGAACACCTCGTGATGATATTAACGTCTCAGGTATGTTAATTATTTTCATTATTCGGTATATTTGGTATCTCAGGAAGATGGAAAGATGAAGTTGTGTACAAGAACTTTCCAAATTCCATTGAATTCGGATTTGAACTTTCGCTAAACCCCCCCCCCCTCCTAAATTATCCATACATTTCGCAGGTAAAAAATGGAAAAAGATATAAGCATATGAGATTTGTCGATTTATTGAAGAAGAATCATGGTGCCCATTGCTTCGTAAAAGTCATAAGTGAAACTTGGTTGTTAATATTTTCCAACATGACTGACCAGTGCGAAAAGATCATTTCATAAGGGATAGTTTAGGTGGACCTGAGAGCACCTATATTATTATGTGACTGTACAAAGAGCTCACTTTAGCTGAGAAGCGGATCTGGATCAGTTTGCGATTTTACGATTGATTTTACATCCAGAATGAAAATATTTAAAACGTTTCAGAGAATTTTTTTAAAAAGATTATATGTTAGGTATTTTTTTCTCATCCTTTGTCGTGGGTACTATGGCCCATCTCTGCTCAAAAGGCAGCACAGGCCAGATATAAGAGGAACAGCTCTTTTTCAAGGTGAAAAAAGTGGGAAATCCTCATATCTTCCCTCCTAATTGACCTAGGTGATTGATTTTTGGATAAGTATTATAACTTTGGTTTCTTCATCGGTTAATTCGAAAAGGAACAATTTTTGCATTTTTGGCCTCTCAGCATCCCTTCCCCTGAAATTGGGGCATAACTGAATTTTGGCTCAAGGTTATCCCCACTCATATACATCGAATCTGTTGCCAAACTGAGCCGATTGACCGAATTGGAGCGATTTTCGTCTATATCGAGCAAAGTAAATGATTTTAGTGTTTAGAGGAAAATAATAAAAATAAATATCTAGCATGGTCAATAATGGTCTTAATGGTCTTCTAGGACTCTAAAACTGATTCTGTTGATACTCCCTCCCCTTCCCGAAATTGTGTGATAGCCTGGTTTTCATTAATAATATGACATAGAAAATCAGGCTAAAAACGACGTTTTAGGATTTTTTCTGTTTTACTAGATTTTAAATCGCAAAAATAGATAAATAATCTAAAGATTGTACACCATGTCTTTAAATCAGCTGCTTAGGTCCATTGGGAGGTCGGATATATGGAGAAAGGGAAGCGGGTTCCTCTTTTTTACGTTTAAGTTCTTGATGTGCTTTTTGAGAGTTTCAACATTTTATCCCAGCAGTTTGTCTCCTTACATCCCCAAAAATGTAATTTTTCGGTGAATTCTTATTTTTCAAGTTTGTAGCACTTGTATTTCCCCTCCAAATTTAACCAGCAGGTAAAAATTGGGTGCGTAAATTCAGTGCAGATCCTACATGTACCTGATATGGGGTTCGATTTTTTAGCCACATCGTACTCCTCACAGGCCCAAAAAGGTGGTTTTTTGCTACGTTTTTCGTTTGTTTAGGTTGATTTTCTATACCATATAGTCAGTGAAAACCAGGTTATTACAGTCTATCGACCCGCGGGGGTGGGGAGGAGGAGGGGATACCAACAAAATCCGTTTTGGTGTTCTAGAAGACCATAAAGACCATTTTTGGCCATGTCAGATTTTTATTTTTATTTACAATCATTTCTTATGCTCGATACTGACTAAAATCGCTCCTATTCGGTCAATGGGTTCAGTTTGGCAGCGGATTAGGTATATATGAGTGGGGATTTCCTTGGGTCAAAATTCAGTTTTGCCCCATTTTGAGGGAGGAGCTGCTGAGGGGCCAAGCACACAAAAATTGTTCCTTTTTTAATCAATTGATGAAGAACCTAAAGTTATATAACATATGCAAAAATCAACCTCCCAAGTCAACTAGGAGGGGGGATATAAGGGTTTTCCCCCTTTTTGACCTTGAAAAAGGCCCGTTCCAGCCCTATCTCCTTCCTATCAAATTGAGCTAGGAAGTTGGAATTTAATATCTGATTTCGCAGTTGATAAGGGCAAAGAATTGGCGAGATAACGAAATATTTCCAATGGTTTCAGTTACAGTCTGTGTGAAAAAAATGTGTAAAATCAAGTGCTAATACTTGAGAGGGTCAGTGTTGCGTATTGTCGTTCGAAAACATGCTATTGAGTCGATAGAAGCGAAAAATCATGAAATAACGAAACGTTTGTAATCGTTTCGGTTACACATTCTCAGGAAAATGCTATTAATCGCCCAATAGTACGCTAGATTGGGAGTTTTTAGCCTGATTTTTTTTTACGTCATATTTTCAATAGAAACCAGGTTATCACGGTCTATCAACCGACCGCCATTGAGGAGGGGGAAGGGGGGAGAGGGAAATACCAACAACATCGGTTTGTATTTTTATCATTTAAAAAAAAATTTTCTTTTGTGCAAGATCAAAATCATTTATTCGTTTCAATACGAACTAAAATCGTTTCAGTTAGGTCAATAGGATTAGTTTGGTGGCAGATTAGTTATATATGAGAGGGGATGGCCTTGGGTCAAAATTCAGCTTTGTCCAAATTTAGGAGCGGGAGTACTGAGGAATCAAAAAAGCAAAAATTATTCCCTTTCGAAGCGATCCACAGAAAGTTGCAAGTTGTACAATATATTCAAAAATCAAACATCTAAGTCGACTAGAAGGACAGATATGAGGACTTTTCTCCCTTTCGACCTTGAAAAAGCGCTGTTCCTACCTTATCACCCCACCAAATTGAGCTACTGAGTTGAAATTTGACATGTGTACTTGGTATGGGCCTTAAATATGCTTTTTGGTAGTTTTGACTTTTTAGTCTCATTGCACCCCCCCCCACACTTTCTAAAATGTGGTTTTATGGCTGTTTTTCACCCCCTTGAACACTAAAATCATTTATTGTGCTCGATACTGACCAAAATCGCTCCAATTTGGTCAATCGGCTCAATTCATCGACGAATTAAATATATACGACTGGGAATGATCTTGGGTCAAAATTGAGTTATGTCCAAAATTAGGAGAGGGAGTGCTGGGGGGCGCTAAAGGCGCCAAAATTGTCTCTTTTAGAGCTAATTGATAGACAACCAAAAGTTGTTTAACATATCCAAAAATCAACATCCAAAGTCCATCAGGAGGGGAGATATGAGGACTTTTGTCTTTTTTGATCTTGCAAAAGCGCTGTTCCTCCCTTATCACCCCACCAAATCGAGCAAGGAAATTAAAATTTGACATGTGTACTTGGTATGGGCCTTAGATATGCTTTTGGGTGGTTTCGACTTTTTAGTCTCATTGCACCCCCTCACAGTTTCTAAAATGTGGTTTTATGGCTGTTTTTCACCCCCCTTGAACACTACAATCATTTATTGTGCTCGATACTGACCAAAATCGCTCCAGTTCGGTCAATCGGCTCAATTTATCGGCGGATTAAATATATACGACTGGGAATGATCTTGAGTCATAATTCAGTCATGTACAAAATTGGGGGAGGGAGTGCTGGGGGGCCAAAGTCGCCAAAATTGTCTCTTTTAGAGCTAATCTGATAGACAACCAAAAGTTGTGTAACATATCCAAAAATCAACTTCCGAAGTCGATCAGGAGGGGAAATATGAGGACTTTTGCCTTTTTTGACCTTGAAAAGGCGCTGTTCCTCCCCTATCACCCCACCAAATTGAGCTAGGAAGTTGGAATTTGATATGTGAACTTGGTATGAGTGCTAGATATGTCTTTTTGGGGGTCTCGACTTTTCAGTTTCATAGTCCCCCCCCCCCCCCCTCCACTTTTTTTGGTCGTTTCTTTTTTTATTTTTTTTTTTTCATTTTCTGAGCCCCAAAGGGTAGTTTGCTGGTAGTTTTTTCTTATTTTATGAGTTTGTTCCTCGCATAATTTCCCTCCAAATTGGGCTAAGAACTTGAAATTAGGTATGTACATTCAGTAGACACTCTGGGTGTGCTTTTTAAGGGTCTCGACTTCTCAGCTCCATTGCACCCCTTCACAGCCTCATAAGTGTGTTTTTTTAATCGTTTTTTGCTGTTTTTCGAGTTTATCTCTCGCATAACCTCTCTCCAAATTGGGCTAAGAACCAGAAATTAAGTATGTACTTTTAGCACAGACTCTACTAGTGCTTTTTAAGGATATCGACTTTTCAGCTTCGTTGCACTTCCATGCAGCTCTAAAAAAATAGTTTTTCGGTCGATTTTTTCTGATTTTTAGAGTTTGTTCCTCACATAATCCCCCCCCCCGCCCAATAGAAATTTGGCATGTACATTTAGTAAGATTTCTAGGCGTGCCTTTTTGGGGTTTCAGCATTTCAGCCCTATTGAACCCTTCCTATACTTAATACTGATTAGGAACAAAGCATCGCGTCCAATTCTCGTGATTACAATATCTTACGAAAATCAGGCTGTTTCGATGTTGTTGCTGTTTTTTTTGTATCTTGTTCCACGCATATTTTCCATTCCAAATTGATTGTGGGTTTCTGCTTCTTTCGACCTCTTAACAGCTTCAGAATTATATTTTGTAGCTGAAAAAGACCCAGTTGACTCTATTCATTTCAGAATATTTCATCTAACAATATTATCGCCGAAAGAAAAAAAAAAGAACACGCCAAAAAACACCGAATCTACGTATTTTCTACCACATCCTGTGCGACCTTCAGTCCTTGACATTGTAATTAAGCGACGAAATATTCGGTCACCTAGTTTTCAAAGATGTGTACAGAACCGGAACTAATTTTTATTCCGTTTTATTTTTCAATTTCGTTGTATGTTTTCATTATCTGCGACGTTAAGATTTTAAAATTTTGCAAAAATTCAAGTATCTAGATAAATTATGCACCAATTCGATATCAATTATGCAAATATCGATTGCTAAATAATTTCGAGTAGGTATTTGTGACGAATGCTTATGGTTATGATATGAAGTTGATTCTAAAACTGATAAAAATGGTTTCGCTTTTTATTATTGATAAACACCCTGTACCTGTGCGTTTGACCATTATCGAAGTAAAATAAATCACTACGTAGGTATAATAATGTATGTGAATTATTTCGAAAACTTCAACGTCTGCGGAAAATAATTGGATTATACGAAACCGTTATTACAGTAATTACTCGAACTGGAAAAGTTGGTCGTTTGAATAATATAGCTAACCTAATCGAAGTACCTACGTGCACTTGGGTACTTATTTGCAAATTTTACCGAAACTTAATTCGCCTTGAACTCGACACTTGACTTGGTACATGATGAAATCACGCTACTCCTTACTTTTTTAATTGCGCGTCCGTCGAAATCGAAGTTCACCAATTTTTCAACGTGTCAGCAAAAATATCACAATGATTTCGTCTGTTCGTGAATAATGAACGCACCCTGGCCGTATCGTAAATACACGTACTCAAAATTTTCTCCTTCGAATTTACCTTGAACCCAGTTAGATTGCTTGACACTTTAGAATAAACACGACGCCATCGCCACTCGTAAGCTCGCCATCGTCGCTGCGATTCATTCTCTCCAACAATATGGCGACTATAAAAATATTCGATTATTTCATCGATCTTTTCCTGCTGACGATGGGAGTGTTGGAGAATCGTCGGTATAGAAAATACCAGTTACCATTTTTCGTCGTATATTTCGGTCTAATCGTGTTGGATACATTCGGCATGGTGGTTGGAGTCGGTACGACGGACGACGTCATCAAAATAGCCATCCAGTTCGGTCAAATCACCACTCAGCTGAACTGCATCGCTATGATGACCTATTACAAAATCTCCACCAAACTGGTGCGCCGATTAATTTGTAAACTTCGCGAAAACAGCACCAACTGGTTGGAAGCCGAGCCGATCATGGAACGATTTATGAGATCGGTAATTTTAAAAGTGTTCGTCGGATACTACGCGGCTGTCGTATTTACCGTCGCTCCGGTCTTAGCCGGGCAATTTAAATTCGCCCAGGTTGACGAAAAGTACTCGTACGTGACGCCATTTTGGTATTCGTGCGGTACGTTGCACAGCTCGCCGTTTAGGTATTTTTGCTGGAGGGTGGAAACGCATTTTGAATTATTCTGGTCGAATGTGGCCCAAGCTTTTATGTACTATTGCACCTTACACGCGCTCATTATGTTGTTGTTGTTTTACACCACTTTGACGTATAATGTGAAAATACACGCTAAAGTATTGACCGAGAAATCGCTGCGGTTGGCCGACGAGACCTATTTGTTTGTCGAGCTGATGCGAAGAAACGACTGCGAAAATGCTACCTCGAACAAAATGAAGCGTGACTTTGATCGCGATATTTTACTCAAGTTTGTGGCTTTAGTCAAGCATCAGCAGTTTATCAGAGGGTAGGTAAGCTCGGATACGAGTTCCGTATGCGATCGCTCCCGTGTTGATGGTAGTTTCTGATGTAGATTTGCCATCGAAGTCACCCAACTGGTACATTGGATGGTGATGATAAACGTTTGTGGGATTTTTTGCGCGCTATCGATGACCGCTTTTTTCACCATCGTTGAGGTAAATCGGTAGGATATTGTGATATGGATGAATATATTTTGGTCGATTTTCAACTCATGGAAAAATCCATCATTGCTGTAGAAAACGAACGATTCGCTATTGGCTTCGAAAATGGCTACAATGTCTGTGGTGATGACGGTGACTTTATTTATTTATTGTTACAATGCTCAAATGATCTCGGATTTGGTAAGCGTATTTTTAATTCTATTACCGCGGAGCAGGAAGAAAAAAGTGAAGATTTTTGATTTGGCTGATTTTTGAATATATGCAGGGTGTTGCAGGAGTTGGCGTATAATTTAAGGCGTGTGGTATACCTGATCACATACACTTGTGATATAATGGTTGTATATCCTTTATTATGATTTACCATGAGTATATGCGAAATTTAATTCTTCGGTTAGTAAAATCTAGTACCTATATTAGACTAATGAAAGCAAAAATTCACCCCTGGAGGTCTCAAAATTATAATTTTTCAATAGAGCCTTTGCGTCTTTGGGCTTTAGTAGACGATGGTTTTTAAACGTATTCGAGATTTTTCCTCTAGTCACTGAAGGGTAGAGCAATGAAAAATCTACTTTTGAGGAGGTATATTACCTAAACTAGCCTGATTTTCTATGTCATTATTTCAATGAAAACGAAGTTATCACAGTCTATCAAACAAGGACGGTTGGCGGTGGGGATGCCAACAAAATCTGTTTTGGGGTCCTAGAAGGCAATTAAGACAATTTTTGGCCATGGCAGATATTTATTTTTATCCTAATTTTCTATGTTATATTGTCACTGAAAACCAGGCTATTAGAGTCTATCGACCAAGGACGGTTGGATTTGATTGGGGGGGGGACAACAAAATCCCTTTTGGGGTCTTAGAAGACCATTAAGATTATTTTTAGCCTAATTTTCCATGTTATATTATCAATGAAAACGAGGCTATTAGAGTCTATCGACCAAGGATGGTTGGATTTGGGTGGGGGGCAACAAAATCCCTTTTGGGGTCTTAGAAGACCATTAAGACTATTTTTAGCCTAATTTTCTATGTTATATTATCAATGAAAACCAAGCTATTACAGTTTATTGACCAAGGACGCTTGGATTTGGTGTGGAGGGGTGACAACAAAATCCCTTTTGGGGTCTTAGAAGACCAGTAAGACTATTTTTAGCCTAATTTTCTATGTTATATTGTCACTGAAAACCAGGCTATTACAGTCTATCGACCAAGGATGGTTGGATTTGGTGTGGGGGGGGTGACAACAAAATCCCTTTTGGGGTCTTAGAAGACCAGTAAGACTATTTTTAGCCTAATTTTCTATGTTATATTGTCACTGAAAACCAGGCTATTACAGTCTATCGACCAAGGATGGTTGGATTTGGTTTGGGGGGGGGATGACAATAAAATCCCTTTTGGGGTCTTAGAAGACCAGTAAGACTATTTTTAGCCTAATTTTCCATGTTATATTGTCAATGAAAACCAGGCTATTACAGGCAACAAAATTCGTTTTGGGGTCCAAGAAAGCAATTAAGACAATTTTTAGCCTTGGCAGATATTTATTTTTATTTATTTTTATCCTAATTTTCTATGTTATATTATCAATGAAACCCAGGCTATTACAGTCTATCGATCAAGGGTGGTTGGATTTGGTGGGGGGGGGGGGGACGAAAAAACCCATTTTGGGG